>VZTD01001928.1:305-69573 GCA_013397725.1 Rhagologus leucostigma | reverse complement strand
AGACCAATGTCTTACCAAAAAAAAAAAAAAAAAAGCCACTGCAGACTCAGCACAGCCCAGGGCTGGATGTGATCCTGACTTTAAGCTGAGTGCAACTAATGTCTAAAAAGTTTCCTTTAGCTCCAGCAATAAATGCCTGTTCTTTTGGAACAGGACGCTGTAAATTGTAATGGCCAGATTCGCCGAAATAACAAGAACCACGGTGTTCCAAGAGCTTAATTACAGCATTATCTCCTTTTGCAAATGAACACTTCGAGATGAGTCAGTGAAATGACTTGCTTCAACAGAATTGATTTGCTTCCACTGAAATGGCTTTAGCTCAGGGAGTATGTGTGCCGAAAGAATTACCTACTGAATGAAAGCCCAACAGCCTCAGGAGGAGAGCTGCTTCTTTAAAAGAGATGCAGCTACAACAAATAAAAGCTGTACTCAGTGTTGTAATGGATATCCTTTCAGAGAAACCACAGTGTGTGTTTTCCAGAGAAATCTTATAGCGATGGGTTGTAAAGTCATTGGAATTTTTTTTTCTCTAGCACAGGCAATTATACAGTGTTCTCAATCAAGTTTCCTTTTTGATCTTTCACTGCAGTTATTTCCAAATGACCCTGTCATTTCCTGTGTAGAATAAAATCAGACAAGAAAAGGGAAATGACTCAAAACTCAGATTATGCATACAATATCTGTGGCCGTGCCACTTAACAAAATCTAAGTTATTTAAATGTAGCACATAGTTAGTGGAGCTTCACATCTGATTAATATTCTGCATTTGATGCAGCTAACATAATAAAGCCACCTCTATAAAACACAGACAGTGTTCAAGTCTTTAAAAAAAGGTAATAAATGCCAGGCTAATTTAATTTTTTTTGTTTCTTTTTGCGTTGGCTAAAGCCTTTAAACCCCAAACTGCCTGAGGTGATCATAGTGCCTAGGAAAAAACGGTTAAAACAGAAAGACGTGAATGCTTGGTTAGATGATAAAACACACGTCACACTTCTAACCTACTTTGACAGTATTCAAAATTTAAAACTTGCCTTTCCAGCTATCAAATCCCTTACTTCTCCTTCATTCCAGATCTGCAAAGACCTATATATTATGTATGCATGAATACCTGTTAGAAAACATGACGGTACAAGGAATTGCTTAGAAGCGTTAAGATTGCCGAGTAAATTCATTGCCTTTTTTCCTGTTACTATTATGAGCAGCTCCCCCCATTTAGAATGATGACAGAAGAAGCTGTGCTTTAGCTGTTCTGTGGCTATGATCCAAAATAAAATGCAAGTAGTGCTGCCATAGCAGGGTTCTTCAGGAATATTGCTGTTAAAGATACTGTTTTTTTCCTTTTGCCTGTTCCGGACATTTTGCTCTCTAGCTGTGATTTAATACACCTATATTAGCCTGCAATTTCAAGGAAAGCAAAAGGAGTTCAGACTAAATCTTGATGTGCAGGGATTCAATGGAGCAATTCCTATTAACACATCAGATCTTATAACAAAGGTTTAAATTGTTAATACATGAATTGTGTAGAAGTTTTTATTCTTTTCTATTTCTATGTTCAGTTAATTTATTTTGCTTTGATAGGATGATCTATTACGACATACCAATTTTTTTTCTTGCATTTACAAATTGTACCTTATACTGCAGTTCATGTTTTTTGCCGCTCTCTGTTGTGTATTTTTGGATGGTGTGAGGCTAAGGTCTTTTGGGATTATGTCTGCTTTGAAACATTTCCTAATAAAAATAATGTGGTTGGTAAATCTAGTTTTATTCCTAGTTGCTTTAGCCAGCCTGATGGAGTAATCTGCTATTTTATGGCCCGGATGACTAGCTAAGTTTGACTTCTTGAAATAGTAGTGTACAATGTAATTTTCTTTAGAGATGTCATAGTGGGTCAGGTTGCAATAAAAATATCGAAGATTAAATTTAATGGCAGTGCAGATTCAGTATTATAGCAGTCACTAGATATCATCCTCTGTACTTAGAGTTCCAAAACAGTTTCCATTAATGCTTTCTTTCCATGTACTCCTTACTTTCTAAAGCATTAAGCTTTTGGACTGTGTCTGGTCCTTATCCAGTTGTGGGTTTGGTTGGGGTTTTTTTTAAGTTCAAACAAAATCCCTTCTGTGTTTGAATTTAAGGAGGTGGGTAGGAAGAATATGCTTTTTGAAAGCTAATAAAGTTTTTTTTTTTCTTTTGATGGCAAAAGCCCTAAAGTCTGGGACTTGACTTTGATATGTAATCCTCATTAGGTGTTGCATGTTTAGATTGGTTAATCAATCATTGTTTAAACAAATTTGCTCAATGATTTCTTGAGAACTGCATTTTAGAGATGTATGAAACCAGAACATTTCCATAAGCATATCAGTTCACACTACAGAAACTCATTTCCAGCTAATGGAGTGCTTTTCAAAGCCTAGAGGTTTTAGATATTTGTGGTGCCTAAAAACCAGTGAGTTGATTTTTTGTAGCTTTGTTTTCTAAATATCACCACAGCAAAGACATCAAGAAGAGCATAGGACTGGAAGGGTTGTCTTCAATTGTCAGCTCTCATGCTGCTTTCTCCTAGGGAAACATTCATAATCCTCTTCAGAAACCTGTCAAACTCCAGTTTAAAAAGTTGACTTTTTTTTTGTCTTTGCTCTTTCAGTTAGGAAGTGCCCTGGTGCCTGGTTTCTGTAATTGTTATAAAACTTCAATTTCTGGTCTGAGTGTATTCATGACAAGCTTATGTGCATTTCTCCTTGTGCCAATTTGTGCCAGTATTGACCTTTAGCTCTCGTTCCATCCCCAGTGTTTATTTTTCTAGTGTATAAAGAGACAGCAATCTTATTGTCAGCCTTCATTCAGCTAGACTAGAAAAGCCAGCCTCCTCTAATCTTTGCTTTCAAGGTAGACTTTGATATACGTGTTCTTACATCCATACCAGCCTCTTGTCATCCTGTTGGCCTTCTTCTATAATTGTTCCACTTTAAATCAGTTTTGTTAGAACATAAGTGACCAAACTGACATAATATTGTTGCTGAGATAAAAGCAAGGCCTTGTAAAATATCAGTAGTGCTTTCTTTTCCTCTGCTGGGAATAGCCTACATGATAGGTCCTAGAAGCACATTTTATACCTGTATCATGTGGCTGTCTCACCGTACATCTGCTATTCTGGTTCTCCTTTGTTATTGTATTTTCCATCTGAGGTACTCCCAGCGCACTGTAGGTTTTAAAAAAAATATGTCCCCACAATGTCACCTCCCAATTTGTCATTGAATATAAGAGTGAATAGTCGTCAAGGCCATTCTGTCCCATCTGTGTGGTATTCCTGCCCTCTCATGATTTGATCATGTCTCTCACATTGCTTTTGTCTAGAAAATTAGTTATTTAATAAACTATGAAATTAGTCTGGCATTGTGTATCTTTGGTAAACTGATGTTGTGTTACATTCCATTTCTCTTTCTTTTCCATGCTCTTACTTATTTCTTTCCTTCAAAACATGTTCCTCAAGCCTTTACTGCTATGAAGATCAAAACTACAGCTTCAGGAGTAGATTCATTATTTTCCGATTATGGATGTTTAAAATTGGTACTTGGTCTTTTGACGTCTGAGGGGAAATTTTTGATGTCCATTACAGAAGTGTGTTGTACCCAAGTCCGGATTACTGAAGTAAGCAGCTGGAGAGCCAGTGGGGTTTGTGACAAAATTCAGAGATACCCAGCCCTTCGATCTTGAGGCTTGCTATGGCTGTAACCAGAGATCTTGAAGAACCTGTGATTAGTCTAAATGAAAAGTGGAGTCTGTTGGAATTGTATGCAGTGCTACTTCAAATATTGAAGCATCTCTTGCCTAGTAGAAACAACCTTTGTTTTCCAAAGATTGTGTTGGTATACTCATGTGTCAGTAGGGGAGATACACTGACCTTTAGCAGATACATTTCCATGTAGGTCACATGCTGACGGTCTTCTACAGCAGTTTTAACATTCCTGAGTTTTGGTAGCTGAACTGCTCTTCGCTGAAAGCTGGTGAGAGCTCCAGAGAGCTGGTGGAATTCATAAGCCAGTGCTGAATACTTTTACAATGCTTTAGAGAATGATTAACAAAACATTTTTTAAATTATTTTCTTAGGAGACATCAAATACAAAACAAGCCTGCTTTTTAAATTAGTAACGTGCGTGAAGTCACGAAAGAAAAGAATTCAGGCAGGACAAATGCCAAATAGCTGACATGGGCTGTGCCTTCAGTGTGCTGAGAGCCATGGTTCTGACCCAGCCAGCGTTTCAACAAGCGCCTCTTTTTAACAAATTGGGGACTTTTAATTTCAATGGACCTATTCACATACACAGAATTAAACTGAGAAGTGACTGGGGTCACATTGTTCAGCACCCTGGAGGATAAAAAACTAAAGATACCAGAGAAAAAAAAATTGAGGCTCATGATCACTTTTTAGTTCAGTTGTACAGTTGACAAAGCATCACGGTTTTTGACTGTATGATGTTAGAGAGAGGGGAAAAAAACTTGAATTCTTGGCAGGAAAACATTTCTGGAACTATGCAGGAATTAATATACACACAGATGTGCTCTATGAGTTTTTTAATTATTTATTTAGAAAGTGGCTTGATTTCCGTATGTGCATGTTTGTATGCATGTAAACATACAAAGTTGTGATAAGAGCAGTAATGCCTTGTTTATTTGCTGGAATGCAGGTCAGCTAGGAGTTGTAGGCTTTGACTGGAAGGATAGGCAGTACATTAATGACAGCCTGTTTCTGCTATTCATCAGAATGTTCTACGATCCGAATGATTAAGTGCTCTATCAGAAGACTACGGCACATGTTTAAAAATGCTTATCAATCAAGATGTTAAATTTTAATAGAAGACATTGAGATTGGCAAAAATTTATTGACTTGGAGAAATTTTAAAGTGGTTAAGCAAAGTAACTGAAGGCAGACTATTCGGATATGAATTTTGTTTTACTTTTCTAGTATTCCCGAATAGCTCACTCTGTTGGTGCACTTTGGGAATTCTGCTTGTTTTACTTGACCAGCATAAAAGAAAGTACTTGGAGCTGAGCAAAGATCAGTAATTTTGTTTCATAGGAGAATCTGAGATTTTTGCAGTTTGATTTAATTCCAGTTTAAAACAAAAAAAAATAAACACTTAACAGAATTGCTATTCTTACATGTCTGTGTTTAAACTCCTTGACACCAAAGCAGTGCTCTTGAAGATCATTTCAGAGCCCCAGCTCCATCCTGGTGCCAGACAGCGTAGTTGGCTCTGCTGGAGCAAGGCCCACGTGATCTAGGCGTCCATGGCATGCCCTCAGCTTTCCACACGGCATGTTGCTGGGGAGAGAGGAATCTAGAAAACAGGATTCTTTATCAGCCAGTGTGGCAAACCGTTGGAAGGGCTTTGTACATCAGCTGGTGAGAGCCAGGTCAGCTGCTGCTGGCATGTTGGCAGAAAGTTATTAGCCCAATAACTCATTTTTAGGAAGTTCAAAGAACATAACTTGAAAGGAATCTGCCAGAAAAAAATAGAGACACGTTTTATTTTGAGCCCAATGCATTATGTCTGCTGCAGAACAATGCTATTTTCAGAGTTAAACTCTTCCATGTAACGTAGCAGGGATCAAGCAGTTATTCAAGAAGGTGCCACATTTCACTTTTATTTTGCTGGTTCAAATTTAGCTGCCTTTTTTTAAAGTTGTTTGCCGGCACTTACCATTTTGGTGCCTGTACAGTGTGATTACTGGAGACTGGTTTTCCAGAGCAATTGCCCTATATCCAAAATTTCCTGCATAATTTTTGGTGATTGGCAGACAGAGGTCCATGACCTTACACTACAATGAACAACTGTTTTGTACCCATTACCTTTATCTGCAGCTTTTCATCATCTTGAAGATTAAATTGTATTCATAAAAGTATCTGTGGAATGGGCAAGTGATGTGATATTTCATGGGAATGTATCCCCACGGGTGAATATTTATGTATCAAATTCATACATCTTGCAACCTTATGTTATGAATAACATGTTGACCTTATTCGTATAAATAAATAGCATGACATTTCTTTACCATGATGATTTATAATCAATATACATTTTAATAAATTTTCATCTGTTTAGTTGATGTTATGAGGACAAATGTAATCCAAGTCTAAATAAAAGACAAGTTTTGCGATCCTTTAAAGTTCCTTTTTAAAATGCACCAGAAAGTTTGTATATCTTCTAATTTCACCTTGAATTTTACGACTTGTCATCAGATACAACATAAAGTATTTTTACTGAACATTGAATCTGATGTATTTGAATATTTAATTCACAAAACATTATTTTGATTTCCTATGAATATGCTAAGCTCAGCAAAATGTGGTGTTACTCATTAGAAATCTGAGTTTTATAGCATGTCTGGTTGGTATGTGAGGTAACTTATATTGCTACTTAGGTTTACATTTAATAAACCTTAGCTAGGAAAATTGTTTAAATTTCAAAGAAAAGATAATAAATAAAATGAGGGCATCGAATATTAATGTGAACCGTGCCTTTATTTTGTTAAAGCATTCAAAGTTAAATAGTGGTGGTCTGTTAACAATCTAGGGCTATTTGGCAAGTCTCTAAACTTACTCAATAATCAAAACATAAAAGGACAATGGAAACTTTTCACAATAAAAGAAAAAGGAGTTGAGTACAGAAACCAAACAAATTATTCTCTGCTTTTTCTTGGTAAGGAGGTGAACTTTATAGGAAGGGCAGCAAGCTCTGAGTTAGGGTTGCCTTTTCCTGCCTTTGTTATAAATTACTTCTGTCTGTGAAGAATCCTCTCCAGTTACTTCGTGGTTCATGGCTACGGGGGAGGTGTGCGTGTCTGTCCGGAATGGGGCAGAGAGAGACAGACTGTGGGGGAGCCTTTTCATTTTACTGGTTTGTTTTTCACTTAGGAAATGGCAATTCTAAGCATTTATTTGCCTTGCTTACTAAATATACAGATGGATAAAATTCTTACGAATCCAGCTGTGTAAATAGAATATTAACAAAACAACTGTTTTCTTCAGCATTTGTATTATTTGTTCTTTGTAGCTTGCTAGACTTTTCGAAGACTTCAACACCGTTTAGGTTCAGTGTAATCATTCAAAATGTTTTTATTAGGGCTTCAATGAGGAAAACATTTGGCAAAGAGATGGAGTTTATCCAAAACATAATGTTTGATTCTTTCGCGAGTGTCTGAATACACTGTGACAATATTGTAAGGCACCAGAAATATGGGAATAAGCTGCCAAATGGTACTGGAAGGAGAGCCATATACAAAGTCGGG
This sequence comes from Rhagologus leucostigma, assembly GCA_013397725.1. Taxonomy (NCBI): domain Eukaryota; kingdom Metazoa; phylum Chordata; class Aves; order Passeriformes; genus Rhagologus; species Rhagologus leucostigma. The sequence continues at coordinate 62,283 of VZTD01001928.1, read as the reverse complement.
TGTAGCGTGCTCTCCGTGCCCTCCTTCCCGTGCACCTGGTGAGCACCCAAAGAGGTGAGGCTGAGGTAGCCCAGGTGTGACAGTGCAGGGATTTGGTTCTGGCCCCCTTCTCTCCTGCCGTCAGTTTCCTTCACCATTTCATCCCGAGGCAGGAGTCGTTTTCAGGCTGCTAGCGACAGAGCAGGGTGGGAAATCCCGTCCTTCCAATCCCTTCTTCAGTGTGGGCTGACGGCCAGCTCCCACCAGCTCCAGCCCACTGAGCCTCACTGTCTCCTCTTCTGGTTTGGGAAGTAGGTTCCCATCTGTCACTTCCATCAGCCTTAGCTAACCTTATGTTTCCTGAGTCTCCCACAAATCCACTGCGTTTCTGTGGAAGCTGAGACTTCATTATGTGTTTCCAGTCCTCAGAAAAACAACATCGAATAGGTAGACTATACTGTATCTCCTCAGGGCAGGCTTGGAAACACAGTAGCTGGAGCCTTTTGGTGTTCTTCATGGCTAAGATTATTATCTAAAGTATTTTATGGTTTGGCTTCCCATGTGCACTGTTGAAAATTTGGTAGTGAACTCATCCTGAATCTCTTCTTGGCCAACTTAAAGCAAAGAGAAGGAATACTTAATTGTTTATACTTAATGTTTGCTTTTTCCTGCTTGTTAGAGTGGGTAGACTCTTTGGTTGACCTTAAGATGCTTATGTGGTGAGTGTTCACCTTTTTTATTTTTTTTTTAAGGCTGATTTCATCTTCAAATTTTGACCTCTGACTGCAAAGCCTATGTCAGAGCCTGTGTAGGTTCTGCAGAGTTACATCACAGATGGTGCTGTGTCCAGGATAAAACCCAAACAAATACAGATGTTCTGGGCTGGAATACCTCAAGTTTCTGCTCTCCACTTTTATGGCAAGTGGTCCTTCTGACCTTTTTTGTTGGTTCTACAAGAATCCAACGATAGTGTAAATACATATTGCAGAAAATATTGTTACTACTACCACAGAACACGATGTTTTGCATGAATTACCTGCTAATATGCATATGACTATTTTCGTAGTATTAGAATTCATGTGCTTGGTGTGTTGTTTCTGTTCTATTCAAATAACACTAGGCAAGGAAAAATATCTCCTGTGCAGTTGCACTGTCGTTTATTTTGACTGTGCATATCAAATTTGGCTTGTGAACACAATCTAAGGAAATGGCATAGATTGTAAGTGATAAAGATGAATGTTACGTGCTTCATTTATAGGAAGACCATCCAAATATGGCCTCAGAGTTGTGAGAACATCCTGTACTTGAGAAGTCTTGAATTTTGCATTGATCAAGGCTGTGGACAAGTTTCAGGCATTAACAGGCTGGAATTCAGGTCTGTCTCTAGATTTACTGGATGTTGTGTGTTGTGAAAAGATTGCAATACATTGCAACCAGTGTGTGTAGTACTCTTGTATAATAAAATGGAAGAGTGCTAGGGATGTTCCTTAGAGATTATTCTGCTTTGAATATCTGCTTTGCATTCTCTCAGCGTTTTTCTTAGCATTCATTTTGTATTCATGGCGCCCATTTATCATTTTTGTCTCTGTCTGTTATACATTTAGGGTCTTAATGATTTTCTTTTGTTCTAAGAAAGCTACTGTGCCAGCTTTTTGTATTCCTCAGGAATTAGGATGTAGTTGAAGACTTACATTTGGAGAAATGTTAAATTGCCTGTAATGGTCATATTTCCAATGAAGTACTGAAAAGTTTTACTCTCACTTAGGCTTGTCACAATAGGCTATTTTCAATTTTTAGTGTTACTGTTGTCCTGGCAGGTCTAGATTAAAAGAAAGTGAGGGCTAGAGCCTAGCTTGCTGACTTTTTGGGGAGGAGATTGGTTTTTTTGTGTGTGGCTTTTTTTTTTCTTTTTCCCATTTATTTTTTTAAATAATCCTACCATTGGTCCACTGTGGTGCCCTCCGGTGGAATTTCTAAAAATGTCATTATGTTTCTGTCGATTTTGAGAATGACCCCTTGAGTCTATTGATACAGCATGCATGCTGGTATGGAACTGTGCACTGAACCATTAATTTCTGTTTAATATTCATGTTTTGTGTGAGAAATCAAGGAATTGTCAAGGTGAAAGTAAGAAGCCAAACATTACTTATTTTGCCATGACACAGATTTTATCTTTTGTCCCTCCTCCTCGCTTACAAATAGAGCTCTCTGAATTACTGAATGTAAAATTAATATCCTTTTCTTTGCAACCCCAACACAGCGAAACACAATAGGAGAAGTTAAAGACGGGATTTCAGTCTTATCTCTGTGTTTCTGAACTAATGCTGGTTTGTTTTCAGTTCCAACTCTTGCTATTCATAGTGGTTTTATTGCAGTATGTTTAATTGTCGCTTTGTTCTGATCAATCCTCAGTTAAATGGATAAACAATAAAAGAAAGAGGGTACATAATCAAATTACCAGCAATAATTGGTCAGTCCAAGCATTACTGGAACTTTATAGTGAGTGGAAAGAACAGGGCTTTGGTGTCAGAGTCAAAAAGGCCAAGCCTTTAAAACTGACAACACAAATACATTGGCACATCTTTGTGAATTTAAATTACAAATTATTGTGCATAATCAGAATCAGAGCAACTGGAAAATCATACAGCATGGATAGACTTTATTAATTTTGGATACAAATGACAGACATTAGACAAGCTTAGAAATCTGACAGACTAGGAGAGTCTTAATATTTGACAAGTGTAAGATAAAACGAGAATTTGTCTCCTGGATTGCTGGGTTTTTTTCTTTCTTTCATGGTAGTGGGAACATTACACAAACTAATAAGCAGCTAACCATGTGCACTAAAATAAAATGTAGAAGTCTGTGGTAAGGAAGCTTGTTTAGGCAACGGGAAAGTTTAAAGGCTGTACATTACATGGTCAACAGGATGTGGTGTATTACACAGGGGACTGGATTCCTCTGGGAATTGGGAATTAAGCCCTCAAGTTTTTCAGAACTTGATTGCCATTTTAATACATTTACGGCTTTGCAGACCGTAATGTGAGTTGGTTTTGTTTCATTTGGTAGTGAACCAATACAATTAAAAAAACAAATCTGCTTTCTTCCTCAACATTTATCTGTTAACATACTAGCAATTTTATTAGCAAAATAAATTGCTTAATCAGATAGGTACCAATAACTCTAACCTATACAGACACATAGAATTTGAATTTTTTTTTTTATTTTCATTTTCTCCTTCTACCAAATCAATTCGAGAAGAATAGATAAAAAGTATAGAAAAGGTAGCATGACTTAACACACTAAACCCTGCTCTGTGGAATTCAGTTGTGTAAAAGGTCATTTTTATAGATTTGTGCTGCTTGCAGGGTTCTGTGTCAAATCCGATGAGATCAGTATGGTGGGGAAAAATTAAAGGTGCTCATGAAGAGTACACTGAACTTGACCAATGCTACAATAAACAGTGGTGTTCCAGCAGGGCATTGCAGCTTCATTTTTACCTGGCGGTCAGGTTGCTCTGTCAATGTCTTCCCACTTAAGACTCAGTTTACTCAGACTGCATAAAGTCTTCAGTGTGATACTGATGTTCTGTGGAACTCTGTCTTCAGGGAACAGTAATTTCTACTCATCAAAAACATCTTGAATTTGAAAATTGAAGAATTTGGGATGGAGACTTTTAGACAAATTTATCATGGGATAATGGTTGAGAAGGCTTGTAATGTCTGTCCTTCTGTCACCGTTGTCAGGTGTAAGTTTTGAGTGAGCAGCTAAGATTTACTGTTCAGTTCGTGTGTCCTCAATCCACTGTGCCCCTAGTAAATTCAGGGGAACTGCTAGGAGTGTATCTAAAATAAACACTACATTACCATGATGTGTAATGTTGGCAGAATTTGGTCTCAAACTGAAAACTATTACATTAAAAATATTCTCTCTAAAATGCAAACATCCCGTATTTACAGTTGTAGAAAAGACTGCTACAGCTTTGTGATGTGTGGGTGTATGTGTCTATGTATAAGTAGAGTAGAAGGTGCTGTATTGGTTCATCATGTGGGTCATTCCCAAATAAGACTACGTTTGAAAACATTTTAACTAATTGTGCTTTGTATTTTCTGTAGCAAATTAGGGAGCCTAGTTAGTTTTCAGCATTAAGAGGAGGTTGCTGCAGTATTTCTGCAATATAACAGGAATTATATTTGTTAATGTACTTTGGGAGCATTTAAATTCTAATCACGCAGATGAAAGGAAATTTCAAGTGATGGCAAGTAAATTTAAATTACACAACAGTAAAGACTTTCATACCTTTGAAAATATTTCAGCACTGGCTTTTTTTTTCGCTTGCTTTGATTATCCATGATCACAGCAGCAGAATTCTATTGCTGTTGCCATAATTTCTAAAGCATAACTGTGCTAACATGAAATATGTATATATAGGTACATTTGCCAACTTGTTTTAATTTTGTCATTGGCTTTCCACCTCATATATTGGGAGGGGCTGCTGATCAGTGCAGTGGCTGAAGGAGAATGCAGAATTGTTGCAGGAGAAAATGAAGATAAGCAGGCAACATTTGCAGAAAAAGTAGGCATTTTTTCTGTGGTTTTGTATTGAAGAAAATAAGATTTCCATCCCGTACAACCTGTCTCTGTGACCTCTGGGAGCCCTTGGTGTGCCAGCCAGCATTTTTTGGCCATGCAGGTGCGAGTGGCTCACGAGTGCTGTGTAAGGCAGCATTTTTATGCCACATAAAATTTTCAGCTTTGCCCTTGTTGAGCAATCCTCTGGATCGGGTCTCACAAGCTATGTATGTCCAGTAACCTGATGGATATAGCTTGGCTTCTCCTGCGAGCTGGGTTTTTGGCTAAGGTAGAAGAATGCAATGCAAGATACGTAGTGACTGTGGAAGGGAGGGCGATTCTTTCCAAGGAAGCATTTTCCTACCCTTCTCAAGCTCAGTGTCCTCCTACCATGAGACTTTCCACCTCTTCAGCAGCACCTGCTTACTGTAAAAAAGAGAGGAAAGAACTAAGCACCACTGTGACCAAAACCAGAATTCCCACATTTTTTTTTTTCTTATTGCTATGTTTAACCTCTGCTCTTTTAATCATATGCACAGCAGGAAAAAGGGGATGTGCTCTAGCAACTTGTCAGCTATGAAGCAGTGCAAATTTTTAGCTGGAAATCATGCTATCAGTTGGAAGTAAACAATAAGTCTGCGTATATTTAATTATTTAATAAATTTTGAGTTATGCTCTTCTTTTAATTATATTAATCAGGCAGGCTCCAACACTGCGCGCCTTAGGGCTTGAAGTGCAATTTCAGTGCTTTGTAATAAATTTGCCGAACTTTGGAAAAAGATGAAATGGCTTAATATTAAACATTTGCTTGATTTAAATTTTACTAACCCATGCACTTGATAATTCATATTCTTTCAGTGCAATGCACAGCCCCAGCAGATCGACCATAATAGTAACTGTGAGTAAGCGTTCCTTTTGCACACAGGTTTTGCTTATAAACTTGATGAATAAAGGCCTGGCTGTCAAGGGAATGGTAAAGATCTGCACAGCCTTGCACTTCAAGGTCATTGGTTCAAGCACACATCATTAAAGACAGAAAGTTAACTATCTGCTGCTTCATAAGATACATTAAATGAGTTAGTGGTGTCAGTGGAGACAAGGAAAGGGAACAACCAGTTCAATAACAAGAAGAGGGGTAGGACTAATGCACGGGTCCAAGAAAGAGGAGGAATCGGGAGATACCGAATGTGCTCCTAAGGGCTGTACTCTTTCCTCAGTCTGGAAAGATTGTAGCCACCCTACTTGGTCTTATTTGATGTCATAAGCCAATTAATTGGGTTGAGCTGGGTAAATACTTCAGTCAAAAAGGATCCAAGGAAAATGCAGGTAGAAGATGGTTTGATGATGAGGTAATAGTGAACCTTGTTTGGTGCTGCACAACAGGCTCTTTGAGGGGAGCTGCCACACTGGTGTCCTGGCCACTGGTCATTACCTCAGGCATATAAATCACAGGCAGAGAACAGTTGGCCATGGTGTCCTCATGACTGCCTTCCAAGTGAGTAATTACAGCCTGCCAGTGGTAATTCCCCGGAAAAGTTAATCGCATGAGGTGCTCTCTCTTTTGATCAGTTGTGCAGTGTGATTGTTGCTTAAGGCTCATTTAAAGAAGTACTTGCATTTCAGTGATGTGATTCCTTTATGTGAGACCTTTATGAACACTAGGTGTGTTTAGAGGAAGGAGTTTGTGGAACATGGCAGTGATTTTTTTACTAGCCATTTCGTATTTAGTTGTCGAAATGAAGTAAATTGCTTCTGCCTGCTCTGAAAAGTGCATTATTTTTCCTGCAGCTTTTTTCCCTTCCTTTGGTCTTGTTGTTGTCATTGTTTGCTTTGAAATCTGGGCTGAGACTGGACCCAGGATGTCTTTACTTAATGTATACATGTGGCTTAGTGAAAGAAATTATTTCAGCCATTATAATAGCGTCCTATGACTTCTCCGTGGTAGCTTTATTTAGGAGCACAGACAAAAGGGGGGAAAAAAACCCAAAAAACTTCACCTAAGTAGTTCCTTTCTTAATAAGCTCCCTTTAGAACATTTTGTGAGTAAGAAGGAAAATAAGGTGAGAAAAACCAGAGAAGGAGAAAATCAGCCTCCTAGACAAATGAGTTTCCAGAAAAAAAAATACAGAGATATGTAGCCCTGGCTTGGTTCGATTTGTTTCTTTTGCCCTTTAGCCCTTGTTACTTGTATAACATAAAGTTTTTATACCTTTGGAAGAGGTTTTAGTCACAGGTTTTTTATAGTTTTAATATGAGTATACATTGAAAATACTTAGTAATATTTTACATTTAATATGGGATTTTCTTTCTATTCTCAACACTTCACTGAAGCAGAAGGCATTTTTGGAAGAACTCTTACCCATCTGAGCTACTGAATTAGTCTAATGTAGCAGTTGTTAATTGATAGGTGGTTTCACTTAATTGTAATGGGGAAAAGCCAGTGGAAGATTTTGCAATGGAATTTTATGAATGAAATTGTGGTTTACTTTTAAATAAGTATGCGATGCTCAATGAAATGATCTCTGGACCTTTTGTGAATATTTTATTCAATAACCTTAGCCCATGTTTGTTTTTATGAGGAAAGTGAAGTTCCAACTATGTCTTTTTTTAATTTAAAATGTCAAAAGCTTCTGTTTAAAAAATACATTTCAACCTCTAGGTATTCGTGCATTGCGAGAGTATTATTTATTTTCATCAAGGATTCTATCTAAATGCACATAATAACTTTTTTTTTTTTGAGTAGCCCAGGGGGGAAGCATGCATAGGATATGTCAGTTCTTTCCTGAAAGAAATCAAGATAATTAATCCCTCACTTTGCACCTTGTTTATTTTGCCTCCAAACTTGAATACAAAACTTTTTTGACATAAAAAGCAATTAAAAATTGTTTTAAAAATGTTGTCATCTCTGTTAGAAAATTACACAGACTTGAAGGAATTAAAAAAAAAAGAATTCTTCAATCTCAAGGTATGGCAGCCTGTGGTATTTAGTTGGAGGATTTTTAGGGTTTAAAAGAAAAACAACGGAACTTTTATATTTCAGAATATCAGTGCACCAGCTTTATTGGAAAAAGCTGAAATTGTTTGAATGACCTCAGTAAAACAATTTGGACTACGATTCCCGGAATGCTCATGAAGCTGACATGTCTACATGTTCTCAAAAAGTCCTAATCCATCATTCTGATGCTAGATCGATGGATTATGACTTTCTGATGTCAGATCTGTGAATTAAGGCTTTTTTGAGTACAGCCTGCTATCCAATTATTGCCCCTATTCATATATTATAAATCATTATTCCTTCACCAGGTAGTCAGCAGTTTCTATTTCCTGAAGTTTCAGAGCCTTCTTTTTTTAGCCATCGTGGCGCTCCCATTGAGCAATCAAAAATGGAGAGTGCTGACCTGAAAAATAAAGCTTCTATCACAGCAAATTGTTGAGGGAGCAACAGTCATTTCTAGTTCTTCTAGTTTCTGTTTAAATAAAGGGTATTAGATTAGACTGAAACAAATCTCATCCCCTTCCTGCACAAACAAGCAATATAATAAATTAGGACAAAAGTTGTTGGCACGTCTTGACTTCATTTTTAAGTGCTCATGCCTGAGCTTCTTAAAACTGATGCTTTCTTCTGAGAAGTTGACTTTTTTTTGTGTGAAGACAGGTCAGCTTCTGATTTAAAGCTGAAATTCGCCAGCATGCTACCTTAAGTGCCTGTGTCTATTAGGTGCTGTTAAACTGAAGTTCCTTTGAATGAATTATTTATAGAGTAATAAACTTACCTCTAATGCAATGGAATATATGATAAAAATAAAAAATGCTTTACTGTAACCAGTTTAGGTGTCAAATCAAAACACATCTACAACAACTTTATTAAAAGATATTCAGAAAAAAAGAGGAGTTGTTTTAGGACTTATCGTGCATCCAGAGAAGTCATTAAATGAAATGTAATCATGCTATGTTGGAGAGTTATCTCAACAGATTTCTCAAGCTAAGGGAATTTAGGTCTAGTCTGTGTGGATGGAAAAAATCAATAGTATGATCTTGTTGGTTTTTACTTCATTTTGCTGTACTGATATTCTTCATTAGGATGCAGTTTTCACAGTAGATGGCTGTGCATAAAATATGCCCAGTCAGTACATTGCTAGTGGGGTAGTCGTCAAAAAGGATGGTAATCGATGAAAAGGAGCATGGTGTAACGAGTGGGGTAGAATTCATCTTTATTAACTATTTGTTCTAGTCCTATGTCTGTTGTGAGAGAGCTGTCGTAGTGCTGCCTCGTGCCTCGGTTTCTCCTTTGGGTGGCCACATGGGTTCTAAAATCTGTGTCCCAAGGACTGTTTCTGTGGCACTCTCCTGAAAAACAGGTTTGCGTATCTTGTGTTACTTCTCTTGCTCTTCAGTCAACGATGTTGTCAGAAACCATATGAGAGAGTTAACAGGCATTTTGCATGTCCTGCCATTAAGTAGTTGGGGGGGCAGTTTGTAATATTTTAATATAAGGGAAGACATTGTTTTGGCATATTCATCTCATTCCTTATTGTTTATTTCAGGAGTTCTGGTCATTAATGGCATCCTTGCTCTTGCTTTTCCTGTTACCTCTTTTACATTTTCAAATTTGGCCACTAAGACTTCCAGGGTGCTGCAGAGCACTGGAAAGAGGTGGTTTGTTGTGAGAACAGAAATAGTTGTTCTGTGAATGCGTCTGCAGAAAACAGGATTTCAAGGACAAGTGCCAGCGCAGGGATGGAACCGGGGCGGGGCTCCAAAGCCTTCCTTGGTTCAGATAGCCCAGTTCTGCTGGTGGGGAGTCGAGTGAAGCTCCTTCAGCCACTCACGGAAGTCGGCTCCAACCCATTTTCAAATTTCCTGTAAACTGCAGATGCCCACTAGATGGAGACACAATATTTTATACATTAGTGGCTATACAGATGGTAATCAAACGCACCAGCTGCTGCCTGCGCGTTCCGGGCACCTCGCCAATTTACTGGCAGTATGTTGACTGGGAAGCAGACAGTGACACACTTTGATCGAAAAGCTTGTATGATGATTTTTTTTTTGTTGTAATATTATTGTTTTTTTTAAAAATGATAAAAGAGATCAAGATGTGTATCTTGATCAAAGGGTACTGCTGTCTGCTTTCCCATCAGCAACTTCTAATTTATAGAAATCAGATTGCGTGGAAAGCAATCAGCAAAGGTTTGAGGTCTTTCTTGTTCTCACTGCCAAGACATGCTGACAAGTGAGAAAATTAAAATCAGAGAAGGTAGGGAGAGAATTAGTAAAACACTGGTTGAAATATAATTATTTAAAGTTCATGATTTTAATAATTTTAGGGCTGTTAAAAAATCCAGTTAAAGTGCTCAATTTGGCTTTTGCTTGTATTATAAGAGTGCCGTAAGGTCTTTCTCTGATGGAGGATGTTGCTTTGAGACTGATTTACCATGGAGAGAGAAATATATCTATTACTTGTTGTCACAGAAAAATAACCTGTCGCTGGTTCTGGGGCCAAGTTTTTCAAAGGTACCTCCTATCAGCTCTATTTCTTCCACATGGAGCTGTGTATCCAGTATGATTTATAAGGGTGTGTACATGATACAATGCACACCTGCAAAGAACTCTTAAACCAGTCCTACAAATGTAAAGATACTTTGTGCAGAGGGACTTTACTGAAAATTTGTCTATCATGCTTGGTAGGGTGTTTTCTCTTTAGGGTCTCTAGTAGAGTCATTTTTGTTTTCAGCTCTTGGTATTGACTCCTTCTTTAAAAACCTTTTTTTTTAAATTTTATTTTTCAGTCCTTCTAGGCTTAAACAACAATTAGCAGTTGCATATATATACGTGTGTGCGTGTATGGACTGTGTTTCAGTGCATAGGTCAGTATATCTGGCCAACATAAAAGCACAAACTCAGTGACAGATGTGAGAATTGCTTCACATTCTGCCAATTTTTAAAAGCAAAATGGAGAATCATGATAGAAAGACCTGGGATATGTGACATTTTTTGTCTAGGTGGAGCAAGGGACTATTGGAGGGAAAAAGCTTGATGTAGGTAAGGAAGTGAATAGGGCCCACCTCCAGGAGTCTTCAGTGTGATCTTTGATCTGCTGTCCGAGTTATGCTCAGCCTTACTGCCTCTCCTTCTCCCATGAGAAGTGGTTGCTGCTTCCCATCGCTCTTGCTCTTTTCTTCCACAGCACCAAATGAAGTCCTGTGTCCTCATCCACCCTGCCTTTCCCTCTGTTGCCAGCTGAGCTTCCCAGCCATTAGTGATTTTCCTATCTTCTCCACTTCTCTGCTTGGCAATCCAGACACATTGGATGTTCCTGCTGAGTGCTTTCTTCTAAGGGTTAGATCAAAAGACAGCCACTTCAGAGTAGGCGATGTCATGTTTCTGGGTATGGCTCTGCGTTCTCAAGAGAAGATGCTGCCGTTGGGTGCTTGCTCCCTCTAGGTATTTATGGCATTGTTATTTAGGAAAGCTGCCAAGGAAAAGGTGCTGCTGAAAGGAATAAATAAAACCCTTTGGCATCATTGCTTCATTTTTTTCCCATCAAAAGCCGACATTGTCTTTATCTCATCAGGCAAACTGTGTGCAAACTTTGTGGTCACATGTTCTTTGCCTATTTTTGTAGAACAGAGTTCCTCAGAAAGACAAAGCACAAGGGGAGGAGAGGAAAGGCTGAAGTGTACAACTCAATGCAGTACCCTTTAGCTTCACTTACTCTATGGCTGACTCAAGATTTTCACTCCAAAGTTGGAAGTGTTTGCTCTCTATTCTGAGTTGTGGTAGAATTCTGTGTGATTGTGGAAATCTTTGAACAAATGTTAGATTTTTGTTGGTTCTGTTACTTTAGTGTCTGGTAATTTTCTAGAAGATGTAGTTAACAGAATTTGTAAGGGATAAGGAGTTAAGAGACTGTTGTTTGTTTGTTTTTTTAATTGGAGAGAAATTATTCAGTAGAGATGTTTGTTTCTTCTCATGCATTGTTTAAACAAATTCTAAAAATCCACATTGGATTATACGATTTGTCATGAGCTTCCTAACAAGTCAAAGCAGAATGAGATTTATGCTTTTTCTCAGCAGAAACCATTTCATGCCCCAACAGAAATGGAAATGACTGTTCTCAGAAACCTTCCAAGTCGAAGTGGGAGGAGATAATCTGTAAGGAGATGTTACCTTCTCAAAAACAACCTCACATCATCCAAGGTGTGGTTGGCTTTGGCAGTTTACCAAGGGGAAGCTTTACTAGATTTCAAATCACCCACCTAGCCAAGCTGTGCTGAGGCAAGGCTTTGTTTAACTCCTGCATTCACCAGACCAACCCTGCCCCTACCCACAGCTGCGTTTTTACCTAACGTGAATGACAGGATTATAAGGCAGAGTTAAAACAAACACGGGCACTCAAGCTGAGATGCAGCATAAACAGATTTATGAGCACGTACGTAATGAGAGGATCCTCTTTACAATGGGGCACCAAATCCAAGTGACACGTAAGGAAGGGGTGGTTTCTTGTGACTAACAGGCTATGTTAGAACTCTGCAGATTCAAGTTATATGGAAATGGAGTTGTAAAGAAGTACCGATATCTTAGACTTATGTGGGGGTTTTGTGTGTGCTGATCAAATATTCTGGTGTTAAAATAGACTAGTTTCACATAGAGAGGTGACTGAAAACTGTAACTCTGAAATTTCAGAGAAGAACTGGCTTGCTTCTGCATTCCCAAATTGGGAAATGTATGCTAATGGCTTAATTTTTATGATAAAAAACATGAAAAATAAGTCCCTAAAATAGTGTTGAATCAATTTTCTGATAAAACAAATTTGTTTTCCCATTTGTGATTAAAATGACCTACAGTAAGATTTTTTTTTTTAACTAGGTGTTAATTAAAAATATGGAAATGGATTTTAAAAACCTTGCAGTTCACAGTGGAAGAATTACCATAACTGATCTGTTCTCAGAGCCGTGCCTGTTCTGAGATGTTTTTAAGATGTCTAAGTTACTGGTTGTTTTTCTGCATGATTGTTTCCAAAGCAAAATGTGATTCCAATAAAAACAGTAATTGAATTTACAGTCCACAGGACAAATTGTTGTTTTAACAGAAACTTACACACTCAGGCAAAGACCTTATGTTTTAGGTCTAATAACAAAGAACACAAGCTCCCCATTTTTATGTGGCCATATATTCTGGAAAGTTTTCTAATGTGGCATATTTTTTAAAAAAAATCTATATTGTATTTTTTAAATTGTGTGAGCAGTTTTTTCCCCCTCTTAGCTCTGGATCAATATTCCTTAGGTTGTGTTGGTTTGGGGTTTTTTTAATGCAACCTTTTAAATGTTAGTGCAGCTATTTTCTGTAGCATCAGCTGGGGGTGAATCAATACAGACAAGCCTATCCGCATCTAATGCACCTGACGACTGAGAGGAGTTTGGGGAGAGCTTGTTCCTCTGGCATTTGGTGCTGAGAGAATGTGCAGAGCACGGGGCAGTTGTGTGAGGGCCTTGTCCGTGACCAGTCTTGTGTGGAGAAAAGGCTGATTTCAGAGGAAGTGGGTAGGAAGGGAAGCCTGTCCAAGAGCAGTGGCAGACAAAGGCAGGAGGTGGGACCTCCTTCCAGCGTCAGGCAGTGACTGCACTTTACTGTATCAACAGCAAAATGCTATTTTTCTGCTGTCAGACTTCCTCAGCAGGATCCCCCAGGCTCTTCTCAAACCCTTTTTGTTCTAAAAGGTGTCGGGGGGCTTAAGTTTTCCTAGGTTTTTGGAATCTTCTTGGTGCCTTTCTTTCCTGTACATGGCACTCCTGTTCAGGTAAAACCTGAAGTCTGTGCTTGCTGAACTAAGAGAAATCTGGTGGGGCTCAGGTCCGGGGGCACAGGCTGCTCTGAACTGGTGTGTGCAGAGCATGAGACACACTGCAGATTCACACGTGCTGGAAACAGGCATGTCTTCATTAGCAGGCTTTTTTTGGAAGTCTTAGGGCTGACCTAAAGCCCTGTGGAACAATAAGAGTTGGTGACATATTGCTGCATCTTGGATGTAACACCTGGAAGAAACAGTCCAGGATAGTGCCAACAGCTGTCTGACTCTTCCCCTGCACACAGGGGTGCAGGAGGAACACGTGGTGCTGGTAATCATCTCTGAGTTCCTACAGTGACCATTTGAACAAAAAAGGGAACATTTCATATTTCTCAGCACCAGGCAAACCAGGGACCCTGAGTGAGGAAGCCAGCTTTCCTAGGTTCCCTAGGGAAAAGGAGAGGGAGCAGGCTGTGCTTGCTGCAGTCCAGGGCAGGTACATTAGGAATTTTTAGGTTCTTAATTCATCTTAGTTGCTCTGACTGTCTCTCAGGAGAGGCAGTCGTCTTTGCACTTCCTGCAAGGAGGGGTTTAGGGGGTTGACAGAGCCCCTAAAGCAGGTGTGATGAATACCAGCCCCCTAAGCAATTTAATTCTTATAGGCCATTTTGTTGCCAAAGGCACATGCTCTCATGCAAATTGGTTTTCTGAGAGTATGGAATTGCAGCATGTATTTATAAAATGCTTGAAGCCTGGTCCCAGAAAGAGGTACCAAGATGCACCTGGCCAAGTGTGGTTACACATTTTCATCATAACGTTTTCAGCATTCATATTGGATCTTTACTGATTAAATAATGTGGGAAAAGAGATGCACAACAAGGAGGTGTAAAACTCCAGCCTGATAAAGATGGATGCCACCAAAATATTAGACTGCCTGTTGTTCATTGGGTTCAACAGAACTTACTTTTATGGTTTTCAGATGTGATCACATGAATAATAAAAAGGGCCTTCATTTTTTAAAAACATTTTTAGCTCTAGAAAGGTGGTAACTGTGGGAAAGGTGCTTGTGAGGTTTTTTTGTTTTTTAAGTGACTTTAGATCCCTGTTGATTATGACTGTACAGCCAGAATAGGAGCTGGCTTCTCTTTGCTTGTTTGATGGGTGCCCTTGAAGTGGAAAGTGAGGGGTTGGTACTTTGAAGAGTCCAGACATGCAAGAGTTGCACTTTCAAGAACTAAAAAAAAAATCCTTCACCCCTCCTGAAAATCTGTAGGTACTATTTTTAAAAGGGTTATGTTAACCTCGAGCATTTAAAATGATGAGACGTATTCCAAAAAATCATGAGCTGCTTAAAAATAATTGTTTGGTTTCTTTTCCTTGCAGTCTAGTTTTTGAGCTTTCAAGATTTATGTTTTCAATCTTTCCTCTGCAACCATAAGAGCTAACTTTATTTTTAAATGAAAGCTGAGATTCTCTTGTAATCCCATAACTCTAGGAGATTTGGCAGTGCTAAATACAATGCGAATTTAGAGTGACCATTCCAAGGTGAATCATTTAGTGATGTGTCCTCAGCATTAAAGCCAACTGGGGATGTTTTTTTCTGTCTTTCATTTTGTCTTTCTAAATAATCTGCAAATTGGCAACAATAATTGGAAGCTTGGTAAAAGCAGTAGAAGACAACTGCAGCCTCGTAAAATTAGGGGGTTTTGTTGGTTTTTTTTTCCTAGTATGTTAGGATAGATTCTTACAGAATCTAGGTATTAAGGGCATTCTGCATTAAGATATCTCTAGAGAGGAAGGCTTTGGTTGTTTTTGTAGAAGCACCCTTTTCTACTCAGTCAAGCATTAAAATTGGCAGCAGTTTCTGGAGTAGCAAGAAAATCCTGGTTGTTGTCCTCATATAGTTACTGAAAACAGTAAGAGGATATGTAAAAGCTTTAACTCCAAGGAAAAATATTTATATCTGTGACATTGTGTTTCCTTACAGTAATTTATGGGCAAAATGTAGGAAAGGAGGAACACAAGCTATAAATAATATTTCTTATGTAAACATAATGGCACTAGCAAATTCTTTTTATTTAAAAATTAATATTGATGTTCATTAATATAAATTACCACATTTCAGATGACTCTGATGTCCTTGAGGCCAGATGTCACTGACTGATTTACAGCTTCCTGGGGGGAGGAGGAGATCCTGTTTTGTCAATGTAGGCACCAAATTGCTACAAATAGCTATTTTAGACTAGATTAATTACTAATGTATTGTCAACAAAGTCGATTCACATCACAGCTCAGAAACATGGAAAACTCTCTTTTAGAACGTATTGACTTGGATTTTGAAATGCAGGAAAAAGAGCATAAAGCCTACCTTTGACTCACTGAACTTCTGTCTCATTTAGGAATAGTGGCTTGAAAACTCCTGCCTGGGAACACGCACACAGAATTTCCATGTGCATCATTAGCACCGGGGAACATCCTTCAGAGGCAGAGTTTTAGGCCCTCATTGATCTTAATTCTACTTTTAATATTGATACAAATGCGTGTAGAGAGGGTGTGCAGGAGGAAGCTCTGCCACCTCCGTCACACCGCAGAGATCAGATATCTGGATTAAGTTTTTGAGTGCTTCTTAAAATCCTTCTGTCCTTTGGACCTCACATATTAAATTGCTGCAGAAGAGGATGGCAGATGTGTTTGTAGAGCTATCAGCAGCCTCCCAGGAACCTCCTGTGGGAACGCTGGTGGGCGATGCCTCCGCAGGCAGGTGGGGTGGATTTGTTGTGTTTGCATACGCTGGCAGGTTAAAGGGGAGGGATAAAAAAAAGCAGGCTGGTTTGAGTCAGTGCATCTCTGTCCATTAGGTATTCATTCAAATTCAACCACATGAAATACAGGCAGCCAACAAACCATCTCTTGTAAATGGCTTTTATGCCAGCAGCTGAAGTTCAGCACGTTTGTAGGTGTGTGGCCAGGCATGCTTAGCATGAATAGCAAACTGATGTAAATCCTGTATTACAGAGTTTGTTTGATAGCAAATCTCACATATATGAGAGGAATCTGTGCAGGCCTCTGGTAGCATAAGGTCCCGTGGCACACGAGTACAAACTACACAGGTGATATGAATATAGAGAATAATGCACAAAGAACTCTCTTTTTGAAAGGCGTCTGCCATTCGTATAAATCAAACCCATATCCATTGAAAGGCTTTGAAAGATGTTACAAGGCTTTAGAAATGGTCCATGTTGAATCTGGGATCTTTTTTCCAATCCTTATAAATAATTATTTTCCTGTGTTTGGTAAGATTAGCTGCAGAGAATTTATGTTAAGACTGTGTGGAAAGGAGTACAGAATTTCAGATAATATCAAGCTGAAAAGGTGATTTTAAAATGTTTTTGTGATACAAAAGCCTTCTACCAAAGAGGCAATTGCATCACCCCCTCAGTCTTTTTTCTCATTTATGAAATAAGTAAACATAAACTCTGAATTCTAATTTTCAGCAAGTACGTTAGTAAATCCAAACTGACCTTGACCTTAGCTTTGCTAATTTCCAAACTCTGATATTTATTCCTGGAGTAGATTGTTTCCCTTCATACCACATACATAAATACTGCAAACCTTTCCAATGCCTTGAATTAGAATGTAAGTAAATAGCTGGTTTTAATCTACATAATATTTTGAGAGCAGACGTTCTGTGCTATGACTATTAAGATATACCCAGCAGCCATTTCTATAATACTGAAACCTCTTATATATATTATTAAAAGTAACGCTATCAGCCAGGGCTTGTTTTATGCCACAGAAACTTAAATAATAAAATACAGCATGGATAAAATCTGCAATAATAGTAACTTAAGCAAAATTAATTTAAGTAACAGATAACATCTGGGGGAAAATGTAATGGTATATTGGTAAGTTATGCAAAGCTGATTTTATAACAACTACCACATCTGTGGAGCTCATCTATTAGAATGCTTTACCGATCTTCTTTCCTGCCATTATTCTGTTTTAGAAATTTGCCTGTGTACTGTTTTACTGTCTTTTCTCTGCCTACATTTGTAAAAAGGCAATTTGCTACCTCTCAACAACAAGAAAAGAGTGTGAGTTTATGTACAGAACAACACAGCGCTTTTTATACAAACCTGTCTTTATGCACACTTGTACCGGAAAGAATTCCAGAGCGGGATTGTGGCACGGGGCTGTCCTCTGAGAGCAGTGTCTGCACCAGCCGCAGTTCTCGGCTGGGCTGGTGCCACTGGGCTGGGACAGTGGTGCTGACCCATCAGTCCCGCATCAACCTGTGTGACTTCTCCAGGCCAAGCGGCCTCCTGGCACCCCACCTCACCTCGGAATTGGTGAGAAGAGTGCACCTAATTGTCCCTCCAGTCTCTTTCAGAGCAGCTGACACTGATATGCCAGCTGCATTTGTGCAACTGCCTCACAATTTCTTTATGTTTGAATTCCCGTGGACCCGCTGGACCGCAATGTGCAGGAAAATATTGCCAATTAATTTTAAGGCATTATCATCTTGCCAAACTGTTTCTCGCATTTCAATAGTTATATTGATTCAAGAGGACACTTTGAGTAATACATCTTTGTCATAGTGAATAATGCTCACATAATGACAAATCTTCAGGAATTAAAAAAAGGAGGATGAAGTTTTTAATGTAGGTCAGTGGAAGTAATTCACCATAAATTTACTCAGACTTCAGAAACTGGCAACATTTTTTTAAAGCCACTGTAACTGTATAAAACTTACTGTGTCTCCTTCTCTGTTTTTAAATAGATTTTACTACAGAGCCATTGGTGCTATTAAACATGAGGTTTTGTTCAAAGGAAACACAAAGACTTAATTGTATTTTTTAAAGGAAAGTATTGCATCAGAAGGATTCATTTAAATACGTTTGTTGGCTTCGGGCTCTCACCACAATTCATTCGTTCTCATTTTCCCCTGGACTTGTTAAGGACACAATGTATAGGAAGGAGCAATGCAGAATGGCATTTTTAGGTCACTATATTTTGGCTGTAAACTGTAGTCCTGCTCATAAACTTGTTATTACTAAACAAAACGCTTCATATTGTACATTGAAGTTTCACAGTCTTTAAAAAAAACTTTTGGCTGAATGTTGGGACTATTATGGCTCATTAAAGAGACTAGTTCTGCTGTAATTTAGTTATTTCTTAATGATCCAAGGGTTATTATTAGACATGGAACAGATGAGTAAAGAATGGCTCTCTGTAAAAAGACGCAGTGAAGTAAAAATATTATTCAGAAAAACAGAACCTCTGAAAAATCTTATCCATGCAACAAAAGTGTATTTGATCAGCTTGGAATTGATTCTAAAAACCTGGTCTATTTTTTTACGTTATTTTACTTTTTTAAAATTTCGGACTGGTGAGAATAAATGGAATAATGATTTAATTTACATTAAAAAATACATTTTGAGTGAATAGGTAGCTAACTAAGCGAAGAATATTATTTTAAGGAAGCAGAAAGTAATTTTGAATTCTCATCAGCTTCAGCTAATATTTTTACTAAGAAAATATAAGGTAAGAAATCAGAGAAAATGGAAATAGTTGCTAAATTTAAAAAGCTCTAGTGTTTTAAAAAATAGAATATGAAAAAAAGTGTCTTTATTTTTGAAAGAAATACAATTTAGGTCAGTTTTTTCATTTTGATACAAAACCCAAACTTTCTGACTATTTCTTTTGTGAGTATGTAGGCACTGAGAAAGTGCTGAAAATTTGAATTACAAGTGATAGAGGAAAATGCTTCTATAAATCTGTTTTTCTCCTCAGTTATAATCTGCAAATCTTTCTTTCAACCTTTTAGGTTCTTATAAACACGGGCTAGTGCTGTCTACCTGCTTTACTGAGCTCACACTTGACAGGGAACCTTGGAGGTAGTGACAGAGTTCAGACGAAGTTCTGAAAAGCTTTAAGGCCAACAAAAGAGATTGTTACTGTAATGAAGTGGCTAGGTCTAACTTTTTGTTTTCAGTTGTTGCTATGACTTCTGCAGATGTATAGAATCTTTAATACTTTCAGCATGTTTTACTGTAGCAAGTACCTAAATGACCCAAATATCAACCCAGCTACAGTTTCAAAAGTATGAGGAAATTAATTTATGGGAGCTGCAATTACCCTGATGTGAATTAATGTCGTTTACTTACACCATCCAAGCAAAATCCTGTTTGTAATCGCTGACTCAGAACTGGAACATCTGCCTCATATTCTCGATGGGCACTTCCCCTGTAGAGGCCCCAGACACACCATTTCAGTGCTGTACCCTGCTCCTTGCTTGTTCACAAATGCCTTTTTTCGCCCTATTTGGCACATATGTTCTCTGTCATCCATTTTTTTAAAGTAGGACACAAAACCTTGTCCCTTTAGAGGACACAGGGCTGCCTTCTGCATCACTCCTGAGAACCTGAGCATGGACTTGGTGCTTCATCCAGCTGCTCCGAAGGGGGAAAAGCCCTGCCCTTGTCAGAGCATTCCTGGAGCCGCAGGTCACACACCAGCAGAACAGCAGTGAGGTTCCCGTGGTCACAGCAAAGGAACAAGATGAAGCAGCGAAACTTGGACCGTTAGCGACTCTTAAATTATAGTTACATATTAAAATATTCTTCTTAGGGCCTTATTTGATTTAGTGTCACTGCAGCTTCACTCCGACTGGCTCCTTTGATACAGCCCTGCAATTCCGAACTGCAGCAAGGTCCCTGTTCAGAAGTGACAGATTTGCACTGGGAAGACAGAATGCTACCTGAGCACTGTGTTTTCTAAACGTAATTATCCACATGAGTAAGAAGCTGTAGTTTTACGAAATTATGAAAATCATCTGTTCTTTCCAAGTATTATAAAGAGGGCCCCTTGAGAGGCAACAAGAAATTAAAGCTGATCTATAATCATTTTCAGAATGCTTTCCAGTTCTGAGCACCTGGATAGTAACAGAAAAGGTATTGTTTCTTGTTGTTTGCCAGCCATTTCATTTCCATTTAAAAGAATCTGCAAGAAACCTCTGAGCAATAATTAAACATGAATTACTTTCTTCTTTTTTCTTGTTTTCTATTTAATACTACCAGGATGAGATTGAACTTGACCAACCTGCAGTTTCCCCCTCAGCTTCAGCCACAGAACCTCAGGTATAGTTTTGTTCCTTTTAATTCATTTTGGGATTTTTTTAAAGCTATTTCTCTGTGAATTTCCATTGGATCCCAGTCACTGGTGAAATTTATTCTCTAGAACATAGCATGCATTCTCTTCTAAGATTGAATGAAATGACTTTTAATGCATTAATCAGTCAGCAGAGGACATTTACTTGAGTGAGCCCCTCTGGGCTCTCGCCCTGTGTGAGGGTGTGTCTGCCTGGCCTGGGCAGTGTGGGACAGCCACGATGGTCTGTGTCAGGGCAGCACTTCCCAAAAGCAGCTCTGTGTACTGCTGCCTGTCCTTGTGCTGGTGCTGTTGGGTCTCGTAGAGGGCAGGAGGATGTTCTAACTCAGTGTTTCCTGTGGCTGCTAGCTGCTAGGGGTCTGATCAGGGGGATTGCCTGCAAGAGCCCTGTCCAGAGGCAGCATCTTCCAAGGCAGATGCTGTGGCTGGAGTCACTGCTGAAGATTAGAAGTCTGCAGTGTGTGAAATCCCGAATGAAATTATTGGCAACCTTGAGGTACTATTACTAGAAAGCTATTCACTAATTCTGTCTATGGTTAATTAGCTAGCTCAGTCTTAATGAATATAAACTGTATTTGTGCTAAAGCTGGCAAAAAGCACATCCATATGCTGTAAAAATGTGAATTAGCCTCTATAAATAACTCCTAGTTTAGTCAGCTTACATATGATAAGATAAAAAATACTCAGTAATATGACAACATATATCTTCAGCCTTACTATGTGTCAAAAACATGGGCCAAATCCTGCTCTCAGTGATGTCAGTGATAAAATTCCTTCTTGGGTGTTCAGGACCAGCTGCTGTGCTGGAGTATGTGCAATGTGTGCTTAATATAAATTGTTAGATGCATCTATGTCACACGTCCTTCAATTTGTGTAAGAAATGACTCATTTATGCCAATTTTAGGCTTTGGCTGGTAGGTGTGTGACTACACAAGAGCTGCTTTAATGGAACAGATCAGCTGTCAGTATGTGGTCTGCAGACTCTGAGGGGTCCATGATTTCTTTCTGTGAGGTTCATGGAAGGGGAGGAAGCTACTGTCTCTGGAATTAATAGGAAATGATTGAAAGCAAACCTGCTAGAACAGAGTTGCACCAAGGAACTGCTGGAATTTGGTCTTACTGGCAACAACCAGGTGCTATTAGACACTTTGAACTTCAGATACAGCCCATTAGACACTATTGACTAAGCAGCAGTTTAATTAATACCTATATTATCTGAAAATAGTGTGGTATTGATAAGTTGCTTTACTTGGACTATGCATCAGTGGGGAATATGAATTAGAATAATGATGCCATCATTAGATCTACCTGTTTGAGTTCATATTCCATTTCAACGTGTCTTTAGAAATCAGAGGGAATCTTTGGCCTGTGTTATCTTACTCCTGTCCCTACCAGTAGAAAAGAGGGAATTCCTGGTTTTTGCTTGACCTTGATGCCATTAATATCAGTGCTAAGAGGTTTTCTTCTTTACAAAACTGCACAGATGAGAAAAATGCTTTTTTATTCTTCTTTTGCAACTCTGGTTGTATACAAAGGAAATAATTTCCCCTTAGGTTTTAATTCTTTCACCAGTGTATCATTTTTACCTGTTTTCTCAGTTTCTTGACCTGTGAAGTAATTTTATAATTAGATTTTTATCTGATTCATGATCAAACTCATACCATTTTTTGTTACGTGTGAAATATGATTTCACAATCTGCATTATGTCTTAACATATGCATTAACAAGGCAAGTGTTGCTCTAATTGAGTCTTGGAAAATAACTTTTAGTCTGATGTCACAGTGCTGACACTCAGGGGTCTTAGCAGCAGCCATAGTGAAGTGTGGTGGCAGGTGGTTTTCACTGGAGGTAGGACCAGAGGCAGAGGTATGTGAAAACTGGAGAAGAAAAGGCATCTGGAGTGTCTGGGAGAGGACTGGCCCAGAGGATGAGTGTTCCAGCAACCAAGTACACACATCATGTGAAGGGGTGCAGACATATTTGTTGACACTTGGATTGAAGATGGTGAAGGCTGTCTCCAAAGATACAAAGTTGAGAGGGAAATTCCAGCCTTTTGGTTCTAACCTGAGCTACTGAGAACTTTGAAAACATTTTAGCTGTGGTTACCCATTGATAGATTGCAGAATAGCACTAACAGGGATTTCTAGGACTGGCAAGCCACAAAGTTCCTAAAATGTGGAGTTACTGCAAGCGCTTCTGGGACAAATCCATTTGCCTTAGCAAAATTACCTGAATTCCGTTAAGAATGTAACTCTTGAGTTTTGAAACGGTTTTTGTAGAGTCTGTAAAAGACCTGTGAGCCTGTCCCAGCTGTTTGATCAAAACTTTATAACTGTTAGAAATACTGTCATTGCACTCCTTCCATTTCTCTTGTATTTTTGCAGTAATCAGTGCTGGTACTGGTAAATATGCATAAATTACCCATAAAACACCAGTGTTTGTGGCCCTTTTTGCAGTGATCCCCCATTTCCAAATGCCATAGAATCAGAGATTGCTATGCATTATCACTGCCAGAGATTTCGTTAGAGTATGTCACAACCCCTGTACCTTCGCCACAAATGTTACATTGCAAATTAAACACTCAGTGTCTACAGCAGTTTGGATTTCCAGAATGAGATACAAATTCATAATAGTGTTTGTAATTAAGACAGACAAGCAGCATCACAGAAATACGGTTTTTTATTGTTCATTTTCAATAATGCTTTCTAATTCCAGCACTGTTTCAATAAAACACATTACACTAGAGAACAAACATCTGCGGCAAAGG
Organism: Rhagologus leucostigma; assembly: GCA_013397725.1. NCBI lineage: Eukaryota > Metazoa > Chordata > Aves > Passeriformes > Rhagologus > Rhagologus leucostigma. The sequence goes on along the minus strand of VZTD01001928.1, from coordinate 39,007 downwards.
AAAACAGTGGCAACAACCAGATCCCAAAGCAATTTTTCTGATTTGGTGTCTATTGGTAAAGGCTGTGTGAGAATACAGGCAAATTAGCCTATCTCCCAAGACAAGGTTACGTGAGGAATGGCTGTCCCGGATCACTTCCTGCTCGTGGCAGCCATGCCATCCATCGGAATTGTGCGTGGCAATATGATAACGTGTTATCACGTAAGGACAGGCTGGAACACCGTTCTGTCTGCAAAACAGGAAGGTGTGCAGGATAATGTCTGCCTTGCTGCACTACACTGTGTCAAAATCACAAAGACAATGTGCAGCCTAAGATAGCTCCATCGTAACCACCTCTTTCTTCTGATTTTCGTTCCAGGCAGACATAAATGAAAAGCTGCAAATACAGGAAGAAGCTTAGACTTGGAGAACAGAAAAATTGAAAACTCCTAAATAGCCAGATAAGAAGGGTGATGCTGGATTTTGCAGGAGTTGGGCAGTAGGGGATGGCACACACAAGAGGCTGGCTCGCTGCCTGAAGAAAATCATTTCTGTATAGAGGAAAATGGTTCTGTTAACATTTACCTAGAAGTACTTCATCCCATTCCCTCAAATTTACGGTGTTCTGCCAGCGTTGTTGTTTAGTTTAGACTTAAGTCAAAGATTATAAACAGAAGGACGCATAATTAAAACATGTTGAAGTTCAGTTTATTTCTGAATAGAAATTCTAACTTAAAAAAAAAAAGCTGCAGTTTCATTCTCCCAGTTGTGAAATATTTAACAGTTTCTGCTTTACACCTATGGTTTTTTTCAGGAAATGTTGCTACAATGAGAATACATAGAGAGAAAACATCATTTTGAGGCACTGCAGATATAATAAGGAGAGAATTTAATTAACATGTAATTATGCACTTTTCACGGTAGCTATTCATTAATAATATGTATGTTATTTTGTTTTAATTTGCTTCCTAAGCGTTAAAAAAAATTTAATAGCTTACACTTCTTTCTTTCCGCCATATTAAAATTGCATAACTGAAGAGTCTGCACTTCAGTATTCCCAGGAAGAGTTCCTTTAGATTTCAGTGGAATTTTTTCTGGAATGCATGTATCCTTTCATCTGAGAGTGTTTCCATATTTTGTCAGACATTATAGAAATGTTTCATGCTCAAAAGGAATCCAACCAAATAAATGACCTCAGAAGAACCGGTTTAACATCTATGTTTCAAACTTGCAGCCTGTATTTACTGTGTCGCAGAACTCTGTGCCCTGGAAAGCATGTGAAATACAAGTCATGCTTTGAAGCGTAAAGGCTGGATTGGATTACATGTTTAGTGGAGTACATGAGAAATAGAGTGTTTTATTCATTGCATTTTCATTATTTCTTTACCACTAAGTAAAAAGGTAGATTTTGTTTCATTTCATCCTCATTTTTCGATGGTGGTAAATGAAAATAATTGGCAAGCCTGACTCAGCCAGTCAAAAGAAGAAAGTACCTTGTAGCAGTTCTCCTGAAAGGTCTGATTGGATGCCGCCTGACTTTCAAGGGCTGCTCCTGGTGGGTGCAGCAGCCGGAAGGGTCATTCCCGTGTGCTCAGCAGGAAGTGGTCCCACAGCCAAAGACAACACCCAGCAGCTGTGCCTGGGCACCAGGAGCCTGGGTGTGCTCTGCGGAGTGCGTGTGCGGCGTGGGCACGGAGCTCCTGCAAAACAAAGGTTCACTGGTTGAAGGGGACAGAGCATTTTACTTGGTGTCATGCACTGAGAAAAATTCTTCCCCTGGTAGGTGATAAGGAGAAGTAAGGCCTGTAATGGTTCGCTTCCAAGTTCTCTTGATTGCTCTTTCCAGTGCTGGCCAGCAAATTAGTGAGAGCTTCCTTTCAGCTATTAAAAGCTGACTGTTCTGCTTTGAACATTGAAGGAATTAATGAAGTAATATTAGTTTTACCTTAAAAAAATATTTGGATTCCAGGTTATGTTCGTTCTTGTTTTATTCCTATGAAATACAGCTTTTTTGTTAACAAAACTTTCTGAAATCAAAATGTCCTTTATTTTGATACAGAAATCCATCTCCCAAGACATTATGCTAATGTCACCATTTCCCTAGTTCTGAACTCATAGGTGAGAACAGAACTTTTGAAGAGAGCTGTCCATATGACAAAGAGTATTTTAAATACTTTTTAGTGAAAATGTGTTATTGGCAATTTAGCATTGTTTAGCACTTCAGACCTAAATCTGAGGGCTGCAGCATTCCTGCCGTAGTGCTAAGCAGAAAGGGACTAACTGTGGTTTATATTAAGACCAATGCTAAACAAAGACTTTTGCCCGTAGCTCTTTCTCCCTCTCCCAGATTTTGTAGAACCTCTGGGAAATTTTAAAGTGCTTTGAAGATGAGAAGTAGTGTATGAACCTCAAGTATTACTGTGATGATTTGTTAGCAGTCAGTCTTAGTACATATGCATAACAGCTGAGGTAGTGCAGAAATCCAGAGTGAAGTCCAAATCCCACAAACCGTATTTGTAACCAACTTTCTGCTGAGCTAAATAATGCTACCAATAAAGAATAGAGCCCGGGAATTTTGGGGAGTGGGAAGGAGGATGGTTAGGAGCCTGAGGGAGGGAAGATGAGTAAAAGGTAGACATAGCATCTCTCTAAGCAGTCAGAGTGTGAGTTCTGACACAGCATATGAACATCGAATTGAAGAATCGTTTAATGTCTTCAGAATGTTAATATGAAATGCAAAACGTCATGCTTTGGATAGATGGGTAGGAACAAAATGTTCAGATGCAATATGGTGCATTAGGAACAGTCTCCATTCTGCATTCCTGGCTTTCCCATTGGTTTAAATCAGGCTTGCTGTTTCTCCAGTCTCTCATGTCATGTTGAATTACTGCTATAGTCATCTCTAAAAATAATTATGCTGTCATTCTTGGGACCTACAGTTGAGGCTTTGGTATTACTATCTTTGATTTTTTTTTTTTGCCACACTGTTGATCTAACAAAGTTCTTTACAATGCACATATGTAGCATAGTTCCTAACAGGTTCCCACCCTACAGAGCTCTCAATTTAAAGCAGATAGATCTTGTAGAAATGAAGGGAAGAGGTGGTGTGTTCTACCTTGTTTGCCACAGAACTGGTGGTTTTCCAGGGGCAGAGGACAGATGAAACAGTATCATTTCTCCTGTATAAGGTATGATATTGGTGCTTTTTAGCATCTTCATGGCAAAATCCTGGTCTTTACCAGCATTTTATAGTGACACAGTGAACAACTAGTAATTATCCTCTGGTAAAAGAAAAGCTCTATTTTCAGGCACTGTTTTTCTGCATTATACTGACAGCGTTATGGAAGTTTAGATGGAAAGCAGCTTTTCTAGTAAGAAGCTGGCTTGAAAGTGATGGGAAAGGAGACAGAAAGAGAAGACAGTTTTTTACCTGTTTTATAGTGTTTTGTCATGACCTTTTCTTCTCAAGCCTTGCTTCCCTTCTTTTGCACTGAATTTTGATTTGAATTTGAAAATTGCCACACTGTTTCCTTCCTAAAATTGTAACTGGCATTCCTAGAAAAATTGTTTTCCCAGAAAAGCCACTGTGCGTAGGCTTCAAATTCAGCTTTTCTCAAGTGAGAATAAGACATTTTCTTCAATAACCTACACTGCCAACCTGAGCACAAAACGTGGGCAAAGTCAGCACTGGCCTGTTTAAATCAGGCTCTTCAGCACGTGGTCCAGCTGACCATTCAAACATGTTCATCCAGATGGGCATGCTGTACTTAACTGAAAAGCCTCTGGAGCACAGGTTTGGCCCTGGGCTGGCCCAGAAGGGTTTACAAGAGAACCACAAAGTTCTGTCAGCTGGCAGTCTAGGGAGGGCTGTGTTCAAGGTGAAATCCCCTCTGCTTCTCCACCACCCTTCACAAGGAAGTGACAGCAGTGACAAAACACTGCGCTGCTTGCCACGAGCAGCTCCAAACTGAATGTTTGGAATGAGCATTTCAGCCCATTTCGTTGTGGCACTTTGAGTGTGCAGAGCAAGCTTCAGGCTCCAGCAGTTGTGGATTCAGATCACATGTACCAAAAAAAAAATAAAAAAAATCAAAAGATAGTTGCAGTGACTCATGTGATTGAGAGTCCCATTCAAATGCAGAGCCTTAAAGAGGACATGGAATTAGTAATGCTGCAGAAAGAACGGAATGTAAAATATTTCCAGGGTAGAAACAACCTGACATTTTACACAGTGGACTGCTTTAAACTCAGTAGTGCTACTTTAAAGCCTGTGCTGTTGTTAACTCGACAGAGAGTGCACTAAACAGGAGGTTTGTTCATGCAGAATTCTTCACTCACAGAGTTGCCTAGGCCTGCTGGGAGTTGTGTGTATTTTGAATGTGTTTTTGAATGTTTCAGCAGCTGACTCAACAGAGAAAGAAAAGGTGAGTTGCTACAAGCACCCCAGCCAGGTAGGGAAGGGGGAACAAGAGGGGAGACCTGTGGCCTTGACATCAGGAGGCTGTGAGGAAGAACGGTCCAAAAAACTTACTCTCCTAAATGAGCATGGTACTTCTGTGTTCCTGGAGAAAGGCTGGTGGAGCTGTATCACTTTAGGATGCTGATGTGGATGGTCATTCATGGCGGGAGCCTCTGGAGGTTGCTTGCAGCACCTTTTTAGGTGAGCCCGTTCCTCCGGTGACTGCAAAGGTGGCATCAGGATTTTGCCTCCCTTCACTGAGGTTAGTCTACATGAATATCTCAAAGTTTTCATTTATCTCTTTCCAGCCATTTCTGAAGATCTTTCATACAACATTTTCTTGACATTTGAATCTTACATCTTTTAAACTTCAGCCAAGACAATTTTCTTGCTTATTTTTGTGATTGCCTTGATTGTAGCATCAAAAATGTCGTATCTGGACAGGGCAGGGTCCAAGTATCCCAGGCTGCTACCTCTGGCATTGGCTGTTTGAGATGCTTAGGGAAGAGCATAGGAACAGGGCATCCCAAGGGCGTACCCCTTCCATGGATTGGTGCTTTAGAAACTTGTGGAGCCAGTGTCTGCACCCATCGGTTGAAATCGAAGGACATCATCAAAGTCATCGTCTCTGTGAGTTTGGTCCTTTTTTGACCTCAGCTGTGCTCCTGCCCACCGTACTATTCAATGGCAATAAGTTCCCCACCGTCATTTCGTGTTGTTGATGAACCTCAGCTGCAGTGGATACTGGAGGCTCAAGTTTCCTCAGCTCAGAGGCTTTCAAGACCCTCAGCTGTGTTGGTGGCTTGTGTGTGTTGAGGTGGTGTGAGTGGATAACCAGGAAGACGCTGACTTTTCGTGTGCCGCAGGAGCAGCCGAGATGCAGGTAAGAGAAAGCACCTGTCAGTCTCTGCAAGACTCAGCCAGAATTTATGCCCTGTTACTGTTTGTCACTGCTTTTCGTGCCATATCTAACTTGGATTAATCCTCCCGAGCAGAGATGCATCATTCAGTCTTTATCTGTGTGTCAGAGGACACACACGTGGCCCTGCCTGAACAGCAAGATACTGACAAAGGGAGGAAAAATGACCATCTTTGGTCTGTCAGGCAGACAGCAGATAGTTTGCTATTCTAATCATCAGAGCAGCAAGTTTCTTTGGAGCATGTAAGTCATGAATTACCACGCAGCTCCGAGAGGAAAACTTTGCCCTTTGATTGTTTTCCAAAGAAATGTTCTCAATTTCTTTTCTGCCAAATTCATATTACAGATCATGCTAACAAATTTTCCCAAGCCTTCTTGACCTCCTCCCTCCTTCCCAGTAATAAAAGAAATTTCACTCATGGCAGGGAGATGTTGAAGATTGTTAAATTTTGCTGATTTAGTAACTAAGTGAATGAAACAAGCTTAAAAATATGTAGATAGCACATTTCAGAATGCAGTTAGCTCCACTGGTAAGGAAAATGGAACTTGTAATAATTCTGCTCTTTGACAGTGTGTTAGAAAATTGCCTGCTAATGGGTTAGTAGGTAGGGGGGCTGCACGTGCTCTCTTGTGATGAGGGCAGAAGTGTGTGTAGGGCCCTGGGGAGCCCGGATTTGGGAGGATATTGGTTTTGGTTTGGTTTATTTTTCTCCTCCTTTTTCCCAGTAAATCTGGGCCTGCTCTTCCTGAAGTAAGACAAGGTAACAGCAATGCTTTGCTTTGAAAAGGTCTTTTACATTGATTGGAGCTTGTGGTGCTCAGTGTTTATTTAGTAGCACCACTTCCTCTGTTACTAACTCATTTGTAAACATTTGAGTGAGCCTGAGAGGCCTCTAGCCTGAGTCAGGATTTTGGGGTGTTTTCTGAATGAGCAAGGTGAGAGGAAGACACCCCTTTGCTGTACTTCCCTGCTGTTCGCAGTTGTGGTGTGCAATTGTCACAGGGCAGTTTTGCCACTAACCCACATTTTCCACCAGAGTTTTCTTACCAGGCATCTGTTTGGATAAAAGAGGGATGCCTATTTTTGTGTTGGTTTTGCTCTGAGATCATTCCAGCCTTTTTTTGAAATGTCACATTGCAACTTAACAAATCTCTGGATCATGCAGCTCTGACGCCCCAGAAACCATTTCCAGTGACATAGTACAAAAGCAGGACTGATACAGATCTCCTGACTGCATTTCAAAGACATACCTTTGGATTACAGGGTTGCAGATGAGACTTTAATTCTGTAGAACTCAGTGGAAAGATGGTCATTTGCAACCAAAGGCTCTCACTTTAATTTTTTTTATCTTCTACTCTAATTTTCTATGAGTAATATAGATATGGGGGCTGATCTTCTGTTGAAGTAGTGGAATCAATTATTCAAGTGAATTCTGTTACTATCAATGCCAGTATTTCTGTGAAATTATTATTGTGTGGGGCTACATGAAGGTATGTCTTTGTTATATATGTCAGCTTTCAGTGCTGTCTCCCAAATATAAATTATGAGGATGATTTTTAAGCCCTTAATCTCGGTTTTACTAACTCCCTACTCAGACAAAATGCTTCTTGATCTCACTGGGCATATTTACCGTGGTGTGACTCAGGTGTGACTGAGCTGTTCTGGGGCTGGGGCAGCAGCAGCAGCCCGGGATGAGCCAGGGGAGCTGGGCAGAGCCAGGGGAGCTGGGATGAGCTGGGCAGAGCCAGGACAGCCAGGATGAGCCCCTGCTCCTCCCACACGCTGCAAGGTGGGTGCCGGTGCTTCCACACCACAGGGGAGCCTCACTTCTGCTGGGGGTTTTCTCTGACTAAAAACAGAGTCTTAAGCATGAATCCATCAGGCTTAAAGCAAGAATTGGGATCTGTTTGCACATCCTTGCGGTGCGTTCCGAGCAGGTTAAACACGTGTGTGTGTGTGTGTGTGATGTTATTGAGAAACAGAGTGATTTAGATGGATGCACATTATTCCTCAGCTCTGTGTCAACAATCAAAAATGAGCTTTTGGATTTATTAGTTCCCAATCCTGCACCTATCTTAAATCATTACCATGTAATAAGAACTCTATATGGTGCATTGTCAATAAAACCTAATATTGAGAAGATTACCGATCGTCTAGTGCAAATGGAGAGCACTGTAAATGATTTAGAGAATACGTGTCAAACGTTAAAGCTATCTAATACCTTCTAAAGTAGGTTGATACTCATAAATCTAAGATAAACGACCTGTAAAACCACTTAAGAAGAAATAATACTCATTTAATCAGGCTTCCAGTGGAAAGACTGGGTAGGAGAGCAATTCATAAGGAATTATGAAATCTCTTCTAATTCAGGACTTTGTTGATAGAGAATGCAAACATACATTTGATAAGCAATTTTGGTAACTTGAAACTACTGTTGTAATAGCACTAAATTATGGCCCCACTGAAAAAAGAAAAGATCAAAGGGCATTTCTTTTATGGTTTATTGAGCTCTTATTTTTCCAGATTCAGCACTGTGGGTATCAGATGGAGATATAAAGAGTATTCATTGGAATTACTGTTTTGCTTTATCACAGGGATGTGGTGTTGGACTGGCTTCTGTCGGTGTGGCTGTCCATGCTCACTGATAACAGTAGGTTCATTATTGCATTTCCTTGGGAGGAGCAAGTCATCATTTACTGGGACAAGCCTGGGAAAAATTATGTGTTTTCAGTGAGCTGAGTGGTAACTTGCACGAACTTGGTCTGTTGAGTTTGGTGGTATTTTCTGCACTTTGATCCCGAAGAAAATTCTGTTTCCTTTTCTACTTTTTTTTTCCCCCCGACCCACTTGAAAGGTTGCTAAATGTGTGTGGCGGAAAAATTAGGTCATGATTTTCACTACCAAAGGTCTGATTCTTCAGTTGTTGCGCAGACAATACTTCCATTCTCTTCAATATGTTTTTAAGGCCACTTGTTAATTCCTGTTCATTCTTTTGGCTTTATGAGTGCCCAGAGCTCAGCGTCACCACCAGCATTTATTAGAAGTTGACGCAGAGCTTTTCTTGAAGCGACTGTAGTGGTATATTTAGCCATGGAGCAATCTATCCAAAGAGCACTGTGCTGTGACTCATGTGACTCTGCTGCTCTGCTGACCCTACCAGACTTACTCATCGTTTACATAGTGGCAAACAAGATCAGGTTCTGGCTCGATGCCTTATTTCCCTTGATGCAATAAATGTGCTACTTGCACATGCGTTTTACTTCAGTTCACATTTTTTAAGATAAACTGGGAGTCCAACTTTTTTTCTCTTACTGTGAAAAATAAGAGCACTTAACTGCTTCTCTGAGTGGAATTGGTGAATGAAATGCAAATGCAGCTCATCCCTACATAACTCATTTGTACTGCAAAAACAACCAGAGGATGGCATGGTTATGGTTAAAATGCATTATCCATCACCTTTCTTCTTCCTTGCTCTCACAGAGGGCAAAACAGATGCAAGCACACCTATGCAATAGCTGTAGTCTCACCCAGTCGTAGCAGTGGTGTTTGGATTGGTTGGGTTTGTAATGGGCGGAGGAGCAACCTTGGCAGCACATTCCCTCTGGTGAATTTTTGAGATACTGAAGTCTATCTGAAAGAAAAGCTTGTTGATTTACTTTCTACTTTCTTTTCAGCTGGCATAAAGAGTCATTTTACTAAAATACCAGTTAAACCGAGCATACGTTAAATAAAGATCATTTCAGAAATCTGTCAGCCTTAAGAACATTGCTTTTCCATTTCCTGAGAATACCTTGGAGTAACTGGCTTTGCTACTCCAAAGCAGAACAGCTGTTGCATGTATGTGCTGTATTTGCATTGTGTGTGGGAGGGTATTTGTTATTAGTTTAAAAAAATGAAAAATCAGAGGCAACAGCTGGACTGACTTTTACCTGGTGGTTACAGGAACTGTCGTGTTTGGCTGTTGACAGAGAGCAGAGGAAAATTCACACATGATTGAGAGCTGGAGAAGCCTCTGAGAACTGGGAGCTGAAGCCTTCAATCATGTAAAATGGCTTGTGAAGGGTGAAATTGCTTGGAGCTGATCAATTTTTATTTAGATGTCAGTGCTTTTTAAAATCTATGGGTTTTTTTAAACAAACTCGAAGGGATGATAGAAGGAGGGTGATGCCAGATAAATGGTTATTAGTTATTTTCTGGCAGTCAGGTAACTAGTTAACCAGTTATTTGATGGCTGTTAATCTGGTCCCACACAAGTGTGGGAGATGCAGGTGGCTGGGGATGCATGAGGTATCAGTAGTTTGTGTTGCTGGACTGCGAAGGGCGCTCAGCAGGCAGTCGGGCCGCGGGCATCGTGCACCGGCTGCAAACCCGGCCCCGAGGGGCCCTTAGCAGGGCTGAGGACCTGCCCCTCCTCTGCCACGTGTGGGAGACCCCCATTCCTCACTCATAAGCAGGCAAATCACACATGCACTCCTCAGTTATAATTAAATTAAAATCTCGCTAATTTGGCGGCATACCTATCGCCTTCTCTCCTAGCAAGAAACTATTATTTCTTCTTTTATTCTTTTCTGCTTGAATCCCAAGCTATCAATGGCTTTCAAAGAAAAAGGAGGTTTTTTTCTTTAGAAAAAAGTCTATTCAAATTATTCATGATTTATATCAAGAAGGAACCTTTCCTCTTTCAACTAGCAAAAAAAAGGGAGAGTTTGATCTTCCTCAAAATCATTTGAGAACCTTGTACATTTCTTTCCAGAACTAAAACTTTCTTACAAAGCTTCGGATATTCAGTGGAATAATGCCTATTACATAATTGAAGCTCAATACAATACCTTGGGGCTAATAAATGGTCTCCTGGTTCTATAGAAAATGTAACAAATCATAATAGTACTTACTGGGACTAGGCCAGGCACAAATGACAAAGCTGCTTTTGAAAGTGAGTTGTGGCCAGAAATACTCTTGGACCAAAATCATTCTCTTGACTGTCAGGGGGACATTTACTCCCTTTAATTTTCAGCCTAGATTTTATGTTGATCCTGCACACTGAATAAAATCAAGTCCGACAGAGCTGCTACTGCAGCTGTTACAGCTGTAAATGTGAAGAAGGCCATTTAAGACAACTCTGTTTCACTGACTATGTTACTTGGAAAGTATGCAGATTATTTTAAAAATGGCTTGATATGTCTTTATTGTGAGATTTTTTTTTTTTAAAGGAAGCAAAAGATTCTGCACCATTGAGTAGTTTATTAACATTTCTGATCACAGCTCTTTTACTTAGAAAATAATTGTTCTATTGTGTGCTATGAAGTTGCCTGCAAACAGCTGGCTAAGGAGTACACTGGTTTGTATTCTCCATGAAGAAAAAATCAAATTCAATTGATTAATCAAAGGGGACATTCTTTGATGGAAGGGAACCTTTTCGAACTTTATTAAAAATATTGAATAAACCATGAGCGATCAAAGTTCATAATCTGAACTCCTGCTTCTACTTGAATACAGTAAACCTTCAAAATAACTCATAAAGCAGGAGATGAGATGTCTAATAAAAAGAAATGCTCCAAGCAGCCTTTTTCCAAACCTCTGTCTTGATCTAGGTCTTGGCCACACTATTGCAGTCCCACTGATTTTACTGGAGTCACCCTGTGTTTCCACTGGAGAGACTGGTAATAAGAATTGAGCCTTGAACCTTTTTTCTGTGACTAATTCAGAAGCATCTTTGCACTCCCTGTCTTTTCGTGGAGGGTTTTTCCCTCATTCTGAAAGAAGAAATGAGATTGCAGTCAGCAAAGCTGCACAGTGATTAAAGATAATCTAGGTATGACCTGCAGGCTGAGTGACTGTCCCCTCTGTTCTAGGAGGAAAGCAATCATATGGCCAAATGCAGGATGGCTGGTGGGAGTGAAGACGAGTGAAATGGAAATTGCCGGAGCTGCAGAGAAAGCAGAACTCAAACAGGTGGGATAGCATGGCTCTGTCTTGCAATCAGCACTGAAATCACGGGCCCTGTGTGAAATACTACGTGTAAAGCAAGCTCAAGTGTGTTAGAAAATAAAATGCTCATATTTAGCAGCAGGAAAAAGTTACTGGAATGCTTCCAGGTATTTTGATGTGAAGAAAAAAAACCCAATTGAGGATAATAATAATAATTGAAGGTATACAGGCAAAGAGTGAAGGAGAGGAAGCAAACACAGTGATTGATCAGGGCACAATAACCTGATGTCATTTTAGCTGGGTCACGAGGTAGAGCACACTCAGCACAAGAAACCTTGAGACAGCAATCAGGGTTTTTTTTTTTTTCCCCGGTACCTTCCTTTATTGTTCCTCCCCATCCATATTCCAAGCAGAGGTGGAAGGACGGGCTGCACCTCACGGGGATTTTCACAGCCACACCAGACAGGGAGGTGGAGGTGGGTACGTGCTGCCTGTGGTACCCTCTGGCTGGGAGGTGGGATGGAGAGCAGGGAGAGGACACCTGATGGTGCCCAGCACAGCCTGCCAAAGACCTTTGCTCTGAAGGGAGCAATTCATAATTTTTTTAGAGTAGCACCCCAAGCCCAATAGAGGTGATAAAACCCGACCCAACAAAAACCTAAAACAAACTCCCACCCTGAGAGCTTTCAGAGAGAGTCTATCAGGAAAGCCCTGTCCCTCGTGGGTTCTTTCTTTGCTCTGGAAATGAAGACTGTCCTTAGAAGCAGAGAGATTTGCAGTGAAGACCCTTTGACAGCCCCCAACCAGGGTAAATATATAACCTCTGAAACCCTTATTAGTTGTTTTCGTCAAAAGAGATCATACTCTATAAAAAGCTGCCTTCCTACATGTCATCCCATCCTGTGCAGCACTGCTGTTGAAAGGGCTTATCCTAAATACTCCATTCGGATACAGCAGCACACGAAAAAGAAAAAAAAGACACTTTACTAAAAAAAGAAGCCCTTTCAAAGAGTGACAGATGAATGTAGTGACAGATTAATATAAATTTTAAAACCTGAACATTATCCTCTAAGGGGAAAAAGCTCCTAAATACACATGCAAAACAAAAATGGCAGAGCAAAACCTCTGACAATGCCTTGCACAGAATCGTTTATTAGGTCTCTGTAAGTGATCATTTACATGAAACTTGCATTTAATCTAGTATGCAACCATTCCCTTTTATCTTTTGTCTCCATGTGTTTGTGGGAGACAGTGGTCCCTCAAGCTGCTTTTTTTTCACTGGAGTGAATGTGCAGGGGACATAGGGCAGAGAAGGGAATTTGAATAGCCCTGTTTCAAGTTCATCTCTCTGATTCTAGCTTAGACCAAAAGAAGGAAATGATCACCTCTGCTTTAGAGCTGAGCAAATTCTTTCCAAACCAAATAAACCCTCAGCTGTCCTGTCAGCAGTACAGCCCTTTGGGTCAAAGCACGGGGGAGCAGTGTGTGAGCTGGAGTGGGGTCAGGGGTGCACAGAAATATTACCTTCATTTCACTGCGTGGACGTGCTCTTTCTGGGATGTTGGCAACAGCATGTGGGCTGGATACAGCAATTATTTACTTGTGCTGCTATTGCCAAAGCACCCAAGCAAGGGATTTCTGAACTAGCCCCATGTATCTGCCACACAGTGATGTGTGGCCATCACTGACATGGTTGCGCTGTGAACTCAGCTCAGTATCCTGGATTTCTGATGAAAACTGTTGCACACCTGGAGTAACATCTAAAGCCATCTCCTTGACCTGCTCCTAGCAGTACCTTGCTCAGGGAGGTTGGTGTGATGTGAAATTGCCTCCCCTCTCGCAAGACCGTAGCTCACTGCTTCTCAAGGCCACGTTGGCACCTGTTGACAAACGTGGGTTGATGGCACAAGTAATTCAAGCTCCAAAGTTCACTTTGGAGGTGCCCAAAACTCTGAGTGCCTTTTTCCCTGTGTATCCCCTTGTGGTGCATGCCCAGATGCCCTGCCAGTCTGCACTGCTGATTTCATTTGAGTGACAAAGGCATTTCAAACTGAAAGGAAGTATTTTAAATACAGTTAGGAACAACATATAAAATGACCTCAAACAATCCCACATAAAGCCCTTTGTTATTTTCAAAGCACTTTCCCAGCCTGATACCTTTGCTTTTTTATAGCCAATATAAAATTCAAAATGTTTTATTCCAGGGCAGTACGTGGATATAAAATATAAATATATCGAACCTCAAACTACCTTTTTGGTGCCACTGCTTTGAAACAGGACCTGAAGTAAACTCAGTGTAAAGATCCAGAAAATGATCCAGAAAATTCCACTTCTCAGACTTTTGTTCCCTGTGATCTTGTGCATATTTAGAAGAACTTCCCTGAAGCAAGCATGAGGAGCGCAGTGAGGAGCAGCCTGGGCGTGGATGGCTGTGGGCAGCAGCTCAGGACTGCTTGGGGATGAGCACGCTGAGATGCCTCAGATGTCCCTTGCACAGCTCAGAACAAGTCAGCCCTGCTGCTCAGGAGCAGGGCAGAGAGCTGCAGTGAGGAAGCGCAGCCCCATCTCCCGGGAAAGCATCCGGGTTTGCGCAGTGAAGGCCAACACAACCCTGCAGGGCTTGGCAACCCCTTCTGTTTCCTGACACGTTTTTCTGTGATGCGAAAGGTCAGTGGAAATGGTCTGTTGTGGTTCTATGCCCAAAAGGTTGATAGCTGGTTTCTGCTTTCTCTTCTGCTAATTGCTGTTACTAAATGGCTTTGAAATTACCTCACAGTAACAGAGTGCAGGTTTGGGGCCTGTGTGTACACAGAAGTTGAAGTGAATCAGCTCAGAGATGTTTGGAATAGGCATAGCTGGCAGCACGCAGCAAAGCAAATGGCTGGGTGAATTTGCATCTTGTTTAATACATCAAAAAAAGTTTTAAGCTGTGACTTGTAGAAGTCAAGCCAGGAACAATAAGCTTGTCTGGAGAATTCTGGTCTTAGAAACGAAAGGATACGGAACCATGTCCAAGGTAAATATTGACATGACTCAGGATGAACTAGTAAAACATTTAATGAAGCTGAAAATAAGGCATCTGGGATAGATGTTTATTGTTAAAAATGAAACATTCGAGCAAAAGTAGCATAGTGATGATGGAGGTTATTCATAGGGAAGCCAAGTTGGGGAAACAGCATCATCTGAAAGAAACTGACTCCAGCTATGGAAAAAAGTTAGAATTATAAGAGAGCTAAAAATGTAGGTGAATAGCAAACAGTTATTAAGGATATTCAGAGTGGATTTTGGAGACTGAATCATACCAAGGGACAAATTACTCAGGTGTCCAGAATAACTCTATTGGCTTTGACAGATTTCTTGGTGTTTGCCTTCATGTAATTGAGAGTTTACTCCCTTATGCCATATGAATATTAAGAAACTTGGAGGAAAAAAAGCACTTTCCAGTATCATTCTGTTGATGATAGAGAACAAGTCACATTAACTTCACAAGGCATTTCAGGAACACATTAGGAGCTTTTCCATTTCATGCAGCAGGAAAAGAAACAACCCTTGCAGAATGCTGTGAAAATAATCGGAAAAGTTCCATTGAACTGGGAATGGGAAGGAATTGTGCTGCTATTTTGGAAGTCTTACACCTGAGTCTGTGGTGTTACCAGAACGCTCCGTGGTAAAATCCATGGCTGGGTGAGGCAGCACTACCTTCACGTGCTTACCAGTGGTGGAGATACTGAGGAAGAGATGCCAGGAGTTGGAATTGCCTGCTTACGTGTGCTCTATAAACCAGCTTATTTCTACCTCAGAAGTGTAACCCTAACGCATAAGAACTGATTGTGTGCAAAAGGTACCTTTGATCTCTTCCCAGGTACCTTTGATCTCTTCCCAGGTACCATGCCGATAGTTGCAGTGGCACAAATTTCAGTTCAGAACTATCTGGTGATTATGCACATGCAGCTGCAGTCCCCCAGATGGCTTCGCAGTACAGTACAAGGGCACACGTTCTTCCCAAGGCACAGGATAATCCACACGGCTGACCATGTGGCAGAAGGAGTAGAGGCAGGGACACAGGAGAAGCAGGGAGGGATGCCTGGGGAAGACAGCAACGGGGAGAGCCTGCTATGCTGAGGCAGTGCACGTGCCCTTGCTCCTTGGCTGCTTCTAATGGATTCAGGAAAACTGTAATTGTAGTGTTTGGCTCTGCACCATCTCTCAAAGCCTTTATCCAGGGACAAAGTGAATGCTACAATCTCTCTTAGTCTTCCAAGCAGTCTTTTGGAAAGCTGGTGTCTACAATAATTGAAAACTTTAAGCATAACCATCAACTTCTTGGACTAGATTTAGAAAAGCCACAGTCAACCCATCCGCTTCCTTCATCTCCTATTCACTGAGGAGGTTTCCTTTGGCCAGGCCACAACCAAATAGTAGTTGATGGTAGATTTTATTACTAACATAAACAAATAGCAGGTTATTTTGTTGTTGTCCCAAGCTTCAAAGCTGGAGCTGGTCTTTGCATCAGTAGGCTGTACCAGTACTGACATGCAATTGGAATACAAAGGGGATGTTGATAATATGAAACATATGTTGCTTATGCAGATCATTGCGCATCACTTCAGTGCTCTCTGCAAAGCACCTCAGCCTATTGATCCTCCAGCAGCCGCAGCCAAAATAACCCGAGAGCTGCACGTTCTCTGAGCAACTGCACAGCAGCATCCCAGAGGATGCACACCCTGCAGAAGGATGTTGACACAAGCCACAGATATGTAGGATCATATGCTAGCATTGCTGTCTGGAACTCAGTGCAGAAAGGTCTTCTCTGGGCAGAGCAAGAAGGATTTAGTGACTATAAAAGCACATCAAAAGCAAATAAGGGATTTTTATTGTCATTTATTGTCATTTTCCCCCACACCATTTTATTGGTTTTGTGCTCATAAAAACATTAGCTGATAAACTCACTATCAGAAGGGCAAAGCTGCTAACCAGAAGCTGCGTGCAAAACCAGATACATGCAGTGCCTTGATAGCAGTAGGGTCAGATTTTTCTTTTCCTGCTTCCTTACTTTTAAACCTCGGCCAATATAACTCTTTTCTGTCACCATAACATTTGGCACTATTCCCATACGTACAGATTGCAACATCTGCAAGTTTTAAAAATTAATATAAAGTTCCATAATTGTATAAGCCTTGCTCGTTTTAATGGTCCTGAACGAGCAGCTTTGATGCAACCGAGACGCAGTCAGCAGATGAAGTGCTCTGCTTGTACCGAGCAAGCTGCTCCAGTGGGGCAGGATGTCCGTGTAGTTGGTGCTGGTGTAGGGGATGATCACAGTGTAGGATTGTGCTGTGGAGGAACACAGGATGGCCTTGAGTTGCCAGCACACAGAAATTCAGTAAGTTACCGGTAAGTGCAATCATGGGTGCCAAATTGCAAAGCAATCACATTTAGTAGAGCTCATTTCTGTCACCCGCAGTCCATGGAGATCCTGCATGAAGGTGTGAGGTTTCATTTTGTCCATTTCAATACCACACTGTAGATGGACATGTACTTGACTTTTCATGGATCTTACTGAAAGCCATAAAATGACTTAGTCGTTACCTACTCTGATCTGTTGGAAGTATGGTTCAGTATTTCCAGGTTTATTGAAATAATGGTCCCTTGTTTGTTTTTCTAGTGGCAGGCAAAGTAGAAACAGAGCTGTGAAAAATAATATAAACCTTGCTGTTACCAAGCACTTGGCAAGCAGTTTTAGGAATGCTTTACTTTTCCTATGTGTATATAAAGCCTTAGAGAACTCTCTGATTGTGGCATATTTCAGCATAAAGGAAGCAGAAATAAAATCAGGCCCTACAATTCATGTGTTCAGTAATGGAGGACCGAAGCAGGAAGAGACAGGTGCTTTTCTGAAAAGATTGAAAGATCTGAGCAGCTGATTCATGGTGAAGTAATATGCTTTTAGCTGAGAACGTTTATTGTAGCTGAACCTCATGCCATCCCTCAAGCCAATATCTTAGATGAATCAGCAACTTGCGAGCTTTATCTCAGCTGTACCAATAGAGTTTATAATATTGTTCTGTCAGTGCTATTTATACATCATCACATGGCTGACTACTCCAGGCTGTGCTTTTTTTACACAGCCTTGGATGATGTCACTGTGGAGTAGGCAATTGTACTGAACAAAGGCTTTCTTCAGAGCAGCAACAATTAAAGCTGATGGCAGAGTACAACACCGGAGCCATGGAAATACAGAAACAAGCTCCCCAGTTTTAAGGTAGCTCTAGACAGGGCCTTCAGTCCTTCAGTAACTGGCCCCACTGGGATTTTACTTGAAGTGAAGTCCTACAGCTGTCAGTGCCCACCTGGCCTTGGAAATGTGTAGGGAGCAGTGTGGTCTGAATCGTGGGGCTGCCAGGCACAGAGCACTCACTAACCATGTAATTATTTGGGGGAAGAAAGAAAGCTCCTCCAAGAAGGAAGATCTTTGGATCCATTCTGCATCAGTTATTGACTAAGAGAAACAGGGTCAACCTGGAAGCCTGCAGCCTTGCCATGTGTGTCTTCCAAAAGCCAGGGGACTGATGTCCATTGTAGTATGAAGCAGTGAAAGGATCTACAAACGATTTGTAAAGGAAGAATTCAGCAGCCTCAGTTGATTGCCCTTTCATTTGTGATGTTCCAGTGAGGCTGAAATTCTTCACTCTATCCCTATTCCCCGGTGCATCACGTGCGTTTCCAGCTGTTTATCATCATTCCATAAGGCCAGCAACATGTCAACATCAACAGCTGTGTTCTTCTCATCTGCTACTTGTATTGGAGCTCTCGGAGTTTAACCACCGTCACTGTCGATCAGCGCTGCTCGGACGCGGCGTCTGTAACTCTTCCCTAGAAGCTGCTTCTCAGGAGCTCCCTCCCTGCGTCCTCCAGCCAAGCCACGACAAGGACGTCACTGGGGCACAGATGGAGGCAAGGAAAAGAGAGTGTTACCCCCCAGCCCTGCCTGTGCTTTGCAGAATGGCTGCAGTAACTAAGTGGTTTATTTCAGAAGTGCTTATAAATTGGACGCAATTACTGGCTACCTCAGAGACAGAGCTGGGACATGCTTATGCTGTAGGTTCTGACCTCTCTTGCTTTGCAGACCTCTCTCTCCATTTTCCAATGGAGGTTCAGACTCAGGTGTGGAAAACTGCTGTCAACAAGGTTGGTTTTTCCCCATTAGGTTTCACAGACTTTCCAAGTACATTCCACAGACCCTCGGGGACCTGCATCTCCAGGCAGGAGAGCACTGGCATAGTCCTAGGGACTGGTCCATTTGCCTTTTTGCAGTTACAGTGGTCACCCCTCACTAGGGAATGGCCCTTCCCAGTATTCTAACCTTTTTTAATCCCCCCCTTAAAATGACTTCCTTCCAAATCCTCCTTCCAAAGTTTGGCTCTGCGCAAAACACGCCAGCATCTGATAAAGGCTCAAAACAGAAACAGAATGGCATAAATAGAAATTAAGTAAATTAGGAAGAGGTGCCAAAGCAGCAAAACCCTAATGATAGCTGTGGCTGCATGTGCATGTGCCGTGCAGCTTCCAGCCCTCACCAGAGTGCCAGGCTGCCCCTCAGTATTCCTGGGAACATATGCATCCACTGTGTCACTGGCATCGCCTGCTCAGCCTTGGACTGCATCTTCTCGCAGACTCTTTAGAAAGCTGGGGTTCGTGCAGAGAGTTGGTGCCAGAGCCCCAGCCAAGCCAGCAGCAGCCTCTCTGTGGCTGGATAATTTTTCCTCACTTGGTAAACTGTGCTTGTGCCATCTGGTCAGTGCAAACAGCGTTATCCTCTATCCAGCCACATTTTGTGGAAACTGTGGTCTACCTGCGTTGTCAGCTCAGCCGTGATACCGTATGGTTTATTTCCCTCATGAACCAGAGGAAACCTGGGCCACGTCCCCAGCTGGTAAAAATCAACATGACTAAAGTGAAGTAATTTTGGACCACCTGATGCTCTTCGTTAATGGCCAGGGCTGGAAAGGTAGAGCACATCTTTTGCTACTTAGTCATTATTGATACTGTTTTTCCCTAAGACCACTGACCATAAGTGAACAGGAGATAAATATGTGAGAGCTGTTCTCCTAAGCAGCCTAACACCAGTGGGTTCCAGGCTGAGATCCTTCCAGAAATGGCTGGATGTGGTGCTGGCTCTGCTCGGGTAGCCCTGAATCCCTCGGCTGGGCTCCTGCCACTGTGCTTTCCCACAGAGCACAGGTTGCAGCTTGGTCCCCCAGAGCTATGCTGGAGATACCCCAACCCAGCCTTATGCTGGTCTTGTTCTTGATCCCTGGTTCTCTTTATTCCACAAATTAGGACATTCTTAGTTTGAAAATACAGGCAAAGTTTTAGAAAACTTTTGGGATGAGAAGAAAATGTGGAGCCGGTTGAGAAGGGATGTAATAACATGTCACTCTTGGGTTGCTCTGCCTATGCATCTGTTTTTGGCCTTGCTGTATATTGAGCTCTGGGGACCTGTGCTTTTGAGGGAGGAAACCTAGAAAGGGACGTTTATCAGGTCTTGTGCTGAATCTTTCTTGCCTTTTGCTGAATCTTGATGCCTTTCCTTGCCAGCTTGGCTTGCTGGCTTCTAGGAAGGGTGGTTCTGGGGCAAGAGAGATAAAATTTGCACTTCTGTGAAGAGCTGTTGTTCTGAAGCTCACAGGAACTGCCAAGTATCAGCACAATCAAACTGGAGTTGTTCTTCCATGCCACAAAACAAATGGTGGTACTCTAGAGTGATGGTTTAGAGAAAGGTAACATCTCCTGTCAGACCAGCTGACACACTCAGGAGAAAGGGGACGAGGTTTTGGGCACATGGGTCTGTGTAATCAAAAGGAGTGCACTGAATGAATGGGCCTGGAGTAAGGGAGGCAAAAATAGAACCAGCCATCTGTCAGTGCACTCCAGGATGGCTAATTGGGAAGCCTCAGTGCTCAGCTGCTGAGCGTCCTGCCTGGTTTCCTCACGGAATAGAGGCGGCCGCAGCAATCTCTCCTCGCGGGCTGGGCGCAGCTCGGGGCGATGGGGCGTCTGGGTGAGCTCCCCCAGTGCACTTCTGCAGCACCTGCGGTCCGGCTGTGTGTGCCAGAGGTGTCTCTGTCCTGAGGATCACCATCTTCCTCTGGTCAGGCAACAGGAGAAGTCCTCATGGCAGAAAAGGTAGGGAAGGACTTGAGGCAGGTTCATATCTGTTGTGTCCTCCTGCACGGGCAGGAGAATTTCCTTCACAGGGAACAGCCCAACTGCAAAGGGTGGAACAGACAGGAGGCACCCAGCTGGGGCTGTTGCATTTATCCAGAGGAGATCCCAACATTACTTTGAGACGTTGCCTCTGCAAATGGTAGTGGAGCATTATAAATATATATGTCTTGTGTGTATGTAATGATTGATTTCATAGTCACCACACAAGTTGGAAACATTGCTAATGTGATGCTTATAGAGAGGAGTTAGTCCAAATTAAAGGCAGGAAATTCCAAGGTATTGTTCTTATGGAAGCTGTGACAGCTGAATTATATGGGCTTGTTAAGGAACTAAAGATAACCTCATTCAGAGTAGATAAAAGCATTATGTATGAGCAAGGAAACTGAATTACAATTGCAGTGGGAGCCATAAGTCTGAGTATCTTGACTGTTGTGTGCAGTAAATGGAAACTCCACCGTGCTGTTATATTAATTTGGTACTTTTTATTTAGGGACAAATCTTCAAATTCTTTATCTTGAAACTCCAATGAAGGCAATGGAGAGTTTCAAATACAGAAAGACTCAGATACGGGGATTCAATGCCTGGTTCATAAAGGTAGGATGAACTTCCATTTTGTCATGATTTGGTGGTGCGTGTAACTGTGGGAAGCATCCTGCGTTGCTTTCAGACTCACCAGGAGGAGACTAGAAAGTAAACAAATACTGGAATTCATTTCTTGCTGATCACAGTTTTTTCTGGGACAAAAACCATGGCAGGATCTTGGAAAACAGAAGCCTGATCTGGTAACATCCGTGGCACCCCTCAAGGCCCCGGTACCCCTTTCCCACCACGGCACGTGTCTGCAGAGCAGCGGGGACACTGACAGGCTGTGTCCCACTCCCCGCAGCTCTCCCTTGGATGAGCACTGGGCTGAAGGACCAATGTGCCATCAGCCACGCTGCTGCACCCTTGCAGCTGCCAGGCAGTGGGCTTGGCAGGAGATCTCGGGGAGCCCTTTGGGCTGAGGAGAGCATCCTCAGCCGAGTTCTCTGCTGCCTTGGTTTGGGGAGCACCGAAAGAGGCCCTGGGGTTCTGTACCTGCTGTCCCTGCTTAGTGCCCATCCCGAGGGAGTATCCTGGCAGACACTAACCTTTGCTCCAGGCAGGCATAGGGGAAGCACGCCTCTGCTGGCAGATCTGGGAGGGGATGCTCTCCATTTAGCATCAAGCTTGAATTTTACAAGATGAAAATCTGATAAAACCTCACATATTTTAGCTGGCCTTTCTTCATCCGGTATTTGAAACCTGGCATCTGTGTGCTGGCTGCACTTCTGAGACCCAGTGGAGCAGTTTTTGGAGATGGGCTGGGGCTGGACTGGGGCTCTGCCCCAGATCTGGCAGGAAACAGTGGCTGGGTTTTCCAGAGTGGCTATCAGAGTTTTTCTGTAGTTTTATTGCAGCATCTCTACCTTGCCACTACTTTCCCTGCTCTGAGACAGTAATTGGTCTAAGTTTTGTTGCCACAACGTTACACACCTGGAATTTGAGACATTTTGCTTCTGCTTTGCTTTGTTTTAATCAGACTTGCTTGAAATGTCATACTGAAATGAGAAAAGCATCAAGGCTGTAGGAATCTCAGCCATAGACTGCAAGGCAGTAACTGCATACAGAGCTTGGCAGGAGGCACTGGGACTACCTGAGAGCTCTAATTGCCACCTATAAATACCAAATATCAGTATGTGTAGAGAAGGTGAGTGCAGAGGACAGAAAATAGTTTTACTCTATGCTGTAGTATGATTCATGCTTTTAAGATCAAGATTAAAAGTCTCTGTTAGGTTCCAGACTATAATTTTATTTTCATTTACATCAAAGGATTTAAGAGCCTTCAAACCCCAGCATTTTTAAAAATAGCTTTTAAGCATACTGTCTGGCAATGTGAGTCCCAGTTAGCATGGAAGAAGCCAGGCTCTCCTCATATAAAGCAAATAACTGAAAAATCGGAATTAAAGAAATACCTTGTCCTCAGTTTAACTCTGACAGCTTGTACTGTATTTTTGTTTCAGGAAAAAGACTTCATGAAATGTGGGCCCTTGTAGACAGGACATAGCCCTGGGTGATTAGCTCTACAGATCAGCAAAAACTATGTACCATAAAAGCTTCTGCTTTTATGAAAGGTTCAGAGCCTTAATTTGAATTTTTGGGCTTGTTTGTATTTCAAAAGCAAAAGCTACTGAATTGCATCTTGAAAACCATATTTCACGGCAAGTATCCTCAAAACACAGCCCAGGTTTGATCAAAAGGTTCTCAAGTCTGCAAACCTTTTGACAAACCCAATGAATGTTTACACTTTCTAAGTAAACTCCAAACCATGGGCTGGCATCTTGTGATGGAGTTTTTTTAGATTTTCTCTCTCTTCCCCCACCCCCCCAGTTCTTGCAAAAATCCAAGCTGTCCTCTGGAACTGGACTTTCAAGATGGGCATTTTAATATTTTTGTTGATAAACACATGAGCAGGCACAATAAATAAATATCTACATGCAAGCAAAATACTGAGCTGTATTTGTAAAATGCCAAATAAAAACCAGTTTTGTATGTTGGCTTTATTTAGTGTCCATTCCTGTGGATCAGACTGCACAGTGTTCACTTGTCCAAACCACTAAGATAATCCTTACCACATATAGAAATAGATTTTAATTACAGAGCAATAAATACTGTATCTCTTTTTTGCTGTATGCATTTTTCTATCAGCAGACAAAAGCTGACATTTATTTTACTGATAGCCCTATATTTCCCCTCCCGCTACCACCGCAGCAGAATTTCCCTTGCCTAAGGAAATTGAGAGGATCAGAGCACATCTGATGTTCCATTAATTTAAAACGGCTGCCAGGACTTGCATATTGTAGCAGCTTTAAAGTGATTGAATTTGGATTATTTCAAACTCTGGAAAGTCCTGCCTCGCCTGACAGAGGTGTCTCGAGTGACAAAACAAAATGCGACGATGTCGCGTCTGTACGTCCTCGTGCTCGCACGCAGCGTTGCAACGAGCACAATAGAAGCCATGGAAAGAACAACCCTAATTTTTTCCCCTTCTTTTTTTTTTTTCTTTTTTTTTTTTATTTTGGTAGCAGGCCCCTTTTTTAAGCTGTAGCCCAGCTAAGTGGAGACACCTGGTGTTTGCTGCAGCAAGTTCACTAAAAATATGTGAAAGGGGAGGAGGAGGGAGGGGGTGTCCGGGGTGCCTTGCCTGGGGCGCAGCCAAAAAATTCCTCTCCCCTGGCAGGGGCTCCTCCTGTGAATATAGCCGTGCCCTGACCACAGAAGGGCTGCTACAGCCCGACTCCGAGTGTCCTGGGGGGACGCTTCGCCCTGTCAGGTGTTAAATAAAACACCACCTTTTGGGCAATATCTGTTTTGTAATGCTTAGCGAGTAGCTTATGCACCGTAATTCCAAAAGCAGAAAAAGTTTATGCACGGCCAAAGGAATATTAAAGTTTCACTACAAAAGAAATATTGTGGCTGCCAAGGCCTGATTACTCATAAACCCCACAGCATTATCACCATCCATCATTGCCGAGCTTTAATGACCAAACTAAAAGGAGAGACATCAAAGTGGGGGGGTGGTGTCGTCGTTTTTCAAGAGTAAGACTCCCTAAATATAGGACCAATAGTAGAGCTCGACATATTTTTGACCAAAAAACTTGAAAAATCATTTGAATGAATCACAAAACATATGTTATGTTTTGCTGTAAAAGCCATGAAGTTTGTGCAGTGCTCTATTATGGTGACTGCTTGGCTTTTCATGCATTCCTAAATTACCATGTAATCTAAAACCTTGTTTTCAGCTGCTCTATATTGGAAAGTCCCTTGCAATGATCAGGATGATTACAGGCTAGTGCAGAGAACAAAACTTGTTTGTATTATTGCAAATAAAAATGTAGTTTATCAGAAATTTTACCTTTCAAGGGAAAAATAAAAATAATAATAATAAACTTTCTCTTTTCCCTGGCTGGAAATATTTTAAGCATGGGATTAATTTTGGCCACTCTACGATTTAAAAACACATGGATACTTGGTATAAAAATATGTTTCTTTCCTGTAGGGACTTGACTCTAATTGGTGTGCCAAAACTATCTCACAGAGATTTCATTGTCTTATCTACTTACATCATCTTAATGCGATTTTATTTTACTTTGTCAAAGTCATATTAATGTAAATGTGTTCTTGATAGCAAACAGAGTTCTTTTTTATGCTAAACAGGATTCAGCTGACTCTAATAAAACAGCTTGCAATCCATTAGACTATAACTGTAATATAGTTATTTTGTTTCCCAAATAAAGACCGTGTCAGAAAGCTGTATAAGGATTTTTGTCTTGTTTTTCCACAATAATTGCTTGGGTGGGGTTACATTCTGATCTTTAAATGAATAGTATCGCTTGGAACAAACACTTCATATATCTTTTATCTTCCTCTTGCAATACAGTTCTGAGTTTTCTTTGAAAATGCAAAGCTACTTTTCCAGATAAGTCATCAAAATGTTTCCAAAGTATTTTAACTGCCAGATTAACTATATCTTGAATACAAAGATAGATGGCTTACATTCTTTATGCAGAAATCCTGCCAATGCATAGCAACTAGCAACAAATTAATTTCTTTTGCAACAGTGGGAAGGAAATAAAAAAAAGAAACCCTGCTTTGCTATGCAAAGCTCAAAAAGGTAAATAGATATTTAAAAAGAAAATAAGGTTACTCGTTCTGAAAGGGTAATCTGTAAGCAAAGGATTAAACACACATTTGCTCTCTTTACGGAATCTGTGTTCCAGCCTTCTCTTAATGTATTCAGCTAATTAAGGACTGCGGTGACCTTGTGGCAGATTCTGAAATCTAGGAACGTCTATTTTTTATTTTATTTTATTTTTATTTCTTTTAATGCTGCCTCCCCCACAGAGCTTAATACAATCTGTTTCAGGTCAAAGTCTGTTTATGTCAGCAATGTTCATACTACACAACTAAAATGTTTTAATGCATTTATCAACTGAAAATATTGCAAACATTTCATTTCCTTTGATACAGACACAAAAAACCCTTGCCTTCATTGCAAATTCTTGTTCATATGAATCACTCTGAGTAATATTTGCTTTAACTTTCGTGTGGTTCTACAAACAGCCTTTATATGGCTGGACTTCAAAGCTGGTAGAAATAAAGGTTAGAAATGTGATAGGAGTAATCTATTATTAAGCATGAAACATTAAACCACTTTTAGTTATAAGCCTTAAAACCTGAATAATATAGATTTTTAATTTGCTGCATATTTATTGTGTTTTCAGTTACTTAAGTCATTTAGCATGGAGGGACTGTTTGGAAGAGAAATATTTTCCATAGGAACACAGACCACAATTGGGTTTAATTTTTCCTAATATTTAATTTAGAAAAACTGCAATATTGTAACAGACGTCTCATATGTCAAAGCTGAAATACTCTGCTCGGTGTTCCTTGCAGTGTAAAATTAATCTCTTACCAGCACGCTGACCCGAAAGGCAGGTTTTAGTGGAACAGGCGTGGGGTGACGGGAGGGGTGTGGGAAGGGAAGATAAAATCTCCTTCAAATAGCAGGGAAGGGGAAAAAATTAACACAGAGGAATGTCACAGAGTCTGCCACTGACGTCCAGTGACGTGAGCTGATCCAAACGTGTGCATGTGAGGGGTTTCTTGGACCAACATGCCCCACACCATTCACGGTGCATCCCTGTCACCCCGCAGTGGTTTGTGGGGTGTCAGATCTGCAGGGGGACGTTGCTGGGGAGGGATGTGCCCATGAGCCCTCGCCTTCGCCCCTTTCCTCCCCTTGATGAATTCGGATGGTCCGAGAGGAGCTGGACAGGGAGATTGCCATGGCTTTGGGGGACTTCAGCCTGTGCAGCCAGTGGAGGCTCAACAGTGTTGGTAACGTCTTGTTCTTGGTTAGGTTTGTGTACTAACACAGCAGCATAAAAACAAGCTGAAAACGTGTAACAGTTCAAGCCAAACAGGTCAGCCAGAAATAAACCACCATTTGAAATCCAGAATTTTAAATCTTCATGAGCCTGGGAAAGAACAGGGAGGCAGCCTGGGCCCCATCCTTTTCCCACCACTACCAATGGGAATTTTACCACTGACAACATGAGACACAGTGCCTTCTAAAAATCTAATTTTGTGTCCTTAGGTCCGGCTCTGCCAGCTTGCCACGGCTGCTGGCTGCCCTGCACAAGGTGGGATGAGGGGATTCACTTGCCCTTTCCTGGTGGGCTCAGCAACAGAACAGGGACATCGGCCACCTCCGATCGCATCGCCAGGGAGACCTCGGCAACGTGAAAAAGGAACCCATTGCATCATGAGGAGTGGGTAATATCCAGGTTTACAGCATGTGAGTGGGGCAGGTGGCATCTCTGAGCTGCCCTGCTCTCCCGTCGGTGTCATGGGGGTTTGAGGGATTTGGTGGCTTCCCTCACAGCTAGCTGCCTGCAGGGCAGGCACAGGGGCAGAGCCCAGGTCCCACCTGGGCCAGCTCCGAATGAGGAGAGGTCTTGGGACCTTTAAACCAGCCGAGCAAAGCTGTGAAATGTGTGAAACTGGAGAAGCCAAGCGAGACCGTGGAGTGGGGAACGGCTCACTCAGCGCCAGGGAGTGGAAAACCCTCACTATTTATATTTTGGTCAGTGGAAGAAAGGGTCACACCCATCCATCTCATTAGTATAAAAAGGCATCGACAACACCATAGTCCCCACCTTTCCTTCTCCCATGCTTCTCCAGAGCACCTGGTCCTGTGCCAGAGGGTTTAATAGGTTACCCTGCAAAGCCTGGGACTGCGGCGCCGCGCAAGATTGCACATTCCCAGGAAGTGTATGTGCACAGAGCTGTAACAGATGCAGACTAAGGAGCGATGCCCTGGCAGGCAGGGGCAAGAGGTGTTAATATTGCTGGGGAAGGTGAAAACATAATTGAAACCGTTTATTTTGGGGGACATGCAAGACACAATGAGGCAATAGCTTCTGAGCAACAAATACCTGTAATTCGCCTATCCTGGTCTTACAGACTTTTAATTTGCTCTACAAATTTGGCTGGTTGGAGAACGCGTAAACACCCAGAACTGTACATGGCAACCCATTAAACATTAACTTATTGTCGACTTAGAAAAAACTCCACTCATGATATTAAAAACATACGGGGAAAGAGATGCCAAGCTAGTGAATGAAGCCAGCTGACTGCTGAGAAGAGGCTATGGGGTTTGCTCCGTAGCTTTGCTGTTTTCAGTAATCTGACTCACCGAGATATTTTTAGACACAGTAACAACTTCCATTGTTAAGTAATTTTTCATTTGAATTTTTCTCAAATTATGCTGTCCTCTTGGCCTGCAAATCCCTTTCTTCAGCAAGGCAGTGCTGCTCTCCACACCCCAAGGAGGAAGAGGAACTGTGGAGGACTCTGATGATTTGGACCACATGGTGGAACAAGATAGATCTCAGCGTCAGGTTGGCAGGATATTTCCCTTTCTTCAAAGGTCTCCAAATCCAGCAAGATTTTCTTTGATACCTCTCCAAAGGGATTTATCAGCATTGGGGCATACATTTATTTAGATTGTTCCTGTAGGGTGGGACTTTCAAAGGAGCAAAAGGATGCCAAGTGCCAAATTCTCACCAAGTTCTCCATAAAGAGTTCCTTAGCTTCCTTTGAAAATGCTAGCTGTGCTCCACATTGCTCTGTGCATCCCTGCTGGAAAGGTGCCCAGCGGTACCCTCACAATGTGGGCACAAGGGATATAGGAAAGATGGTGACATTTTAAAAGACAGGAGGAAGAACTGGCCTGAGAGAGAGGAAATGCATGAAAATGTGGAGGTTGGGGAGGAAACAAAGAGGGAAATGGAGACCAAATTCCCTAGACCCATCATTATTGGGGTTTTTTTTATTCTTCCTCTCTGCTTATTATTTCTCTCAGGTTTTCCCTGACGTGTTTTAGTTAAAACAAGAGATGAGCATGTACTGAGAGCATGGGCAGAACTCGGGCCCTGCAACCAACCTGTGCTCGTGCTCTGGGCTCGAGACAGTCGGAACAGACGCAGGTGACCTGACGGCGCCAGGTGTTAGTCGGGTCCCCCTCAGGGCTCCCATGGGAAAAGCAGAGGCTCTGCCCTAGGACAGGGCCACAGGGAAGTTAGAAGTTTGGCACCTGGTTGTCTTTTCATGTACTTTTCATGAAGCAGGGGCTAAGTCCTCCCTGATGGTAATGCACCGCCTCAGAAGCAGGCGGGAGATCTACAGGGAGCTGCGTAGAGACATTCAGGCCGGTAGCTCCCGAATAACAAATGCACTGATGTCCAGGTGAGGACTGCCAGAGCAATTTGTTCTCCTGCCCTGGGGAAAGAGCCTGATGAGGGCTGTTTGGAGAGGATGTCAGAGAAGGAATTTTTATTTTACGAGTAAGGAGATTCAGAGGCGCTTTCTGATCTGTTATAGGTGTGTTAATGATTTGTGAGCTGCAGCAGGGTTTGTGGTCCTCAGGTTATTTTGCAGGCTGAGAAGATCCTTCCAAGTTCTCTGACACCGTATTTGTAGTCATGTACCTGACTGGTTTTTTTTAAGTGATAAGTACCTAGAGATTGCTCAGAGCCACAACATGTCTTAAACCTAGTTTCTCTTTAGTGCTTGTTGGTTTCCAGATACAATTTAAGATGTTGATTTTGCCCCCAAACCCCCATGGCTTGGTGTTGCAAAGAAAAGTGGTTCAGTTAAAATTTGTCTTACATGACGAGCCAAGTAAACCTGAGCACATCCCTTCTCATCCCATGTTGATCCAAGGATTAGATGTCAGCTCCCTAATTCAGTGAGGGCGGACACAGACCTGCTGCAGTAGCTCTGCCCAGTCCTTCTGAGGAGAGTGAGGGCAGCAGGGTGCTGAGGCAGAGAGGGTGCAGGGGCCCTTGAGTCTTTGTCTCTTGCAGAGAGCTGGGAGGCAGAGGGAAGAGCCTGGAGAGACTCCCAGTTTGTCACTGGGGCACTGAACGGGGCCAGCAGCCAGCCTGGGAAGTCCTCAGATCTCAGCCAGGAATGGTTGTTGAAAGGAACTTCGTCTGGCACTCCTGACTGTAAGTTTTGGGGAATCAGAGTTTTACTCTGATTTATTTCAAACATTCAGCTACCAAGAATAAAATAAGAACCTCTCATATGTGTTTTGGAGAGCTAATAAAACGTATTTACAGGTCTGCAAAGTCCTTTGCCATGCGCAGTTAAATCAGCATTGCAAATCTATCCGAACACGGTGCTCCAGCATCAGCCTCCAGATGACATGTAACGTGTTTGCGGTTTGATGGCCTCCGCTCAACAGGCTGGCTACAATATTTTTATACTTAGATTTATTTTTGGAGTTTATGGTTGAAAGATTTCAGCTCTGGGCAGCCTTTCCCATGGCTTTTAGCAGCGACACTTGCAGTTGTGTTTCACGTAATTAAAGAGCCAACAATACTTAATGAAGAAATAAATAACATCAATAAAGTGGTAAATAATTATATGCAGGCAAACACCAAAGACATTATCCATCAGGCAACAGCTGTGAGCATTAGTTTTGATTAATCAATAGTGTTGTACAATAGGAGCAGGAGTGCTGGCCAGGCCTCTGGGGGAATCACCTACGCTTTTCTAAGCAGCAAGCATTGTGATTTTAAGCAGAACTTTCAGCAGAATCTTTAATTAAATGTAACAGCCAAGAGCTCCTCCAGCAGCAATGTTGCACTTCTCAAAGCCCACCGAGCAGCTGGAGTTTAACCAAGACCCATTTAAGGAATTGTCTGCAGCTAGGAAGGTTTCTTGGTATGTCTGTGTTTGGGGATGCCAAAAGGGTACCACGACCATCAGCGAAGGCACTGTTGGGCCAAGGGTGCTTTGGGAGGGTTTGGTGACCTCCCCGCAAGGGGCCCAGCAGTGCCTGGTTTGTGCCACCTGGGAAAAATGAGCTGGAGCTTTTGGCTCTGCCTCCAGCAAGGTGGCAGCAGGGCACACCTGCCCAGCCTGCAGCTGGAGCCCACGGGGCCTGCCCGGTCTGGGCAGCTCTCGGAGCAAGCGCCTGTCCTGTGTTTTGTTTCCAAATGTAAATACGGCTGAAATTTCCCACCCATGCTGCGGGTCCTCAGCAACCTGATGTGGGCAGGTTTATGACAAAATCAGCAAAGTCTGGTTTGTCTTTATCCATACCTCCTGGAAGAGGAGCCTTAATGAAGCTTCCAGGAGAAATGGATCTCCTCCCAGGCATACCCCTCTTCCCAAGCGCTCCAGCCACCAGCCTGCTGAAGTCCATGGCACCACTGTCTGCTTGGGGAGCATCCCTGGATTGTGCTGAGAGGTTCCACTGCGATCAGCCAGCCAGAGCATGGGCTTCTTCCTTTCCTTTTTATTTTTTCCCCTTCTTTAATGTATAAAGAGCTTTAAAAGAAGGTAAACCATTGAGAAAGGCTGATCACGGCACCAGATCCCAGCTTAGATAAAAGGCACAAGGCTTTAGAGCCCTTACCCTCTTAAAAGAGAAAGAGAAGGGACAGGAAGGGTTTCTGGTGTGTCAGGGACAGGTTTCCAGAGCCTGCCCTCACATCCTGATGGTTTGTTCCTCATGAAACCGATTGTTGCTGGCTTCTTGGCATCTGAATAAGAACGTTGCTTATTTAAACCACGTTGCTGCCACCATGAGTCCCAATGCTGGGGACACCTCCCCACCAGCAGAGGCAGGAGCATGAGAAGGGAGTGAAGCGAAGGCTGTAGCTTGGCTTGACATGAACAAACAGATGTGCAGACCCACTCCTGAAGGGTTACTTTAATTCTCTGAGATGGCAGATGCACGTAGGAATTTTGCAAGCATAAGGCACACGGGTTTGTTGAGCTAAAAATGGCAAATCTCCAGAGACGGATGGACAGGGAAAGCCCTTGGCTCTTGTTTGAGAAATGGAGGTTTGCAGAAGGCAATGGGGGGAACATCCACATGGCTTAAAAACTCAAACAGTGCCCAAAGACCAGTCTGGAAGCCTTTTTTTCCAAGCCTTATCAGCGGGAAAACCAGGAACAGAATCTCGCATGATAATTGCTGATAGCACAACAAACCCCAGAAGGCTTCCTTACCCGCTTCTCAACATGCAGGCACTAATAAACTCCTGTGTTAACATTAATATTCCTGATAGTCTCTGTGGGCTCCTTCTCCCAAACGTGAATCTCATTAACATCTGCGAACCCAAAGTAAATTTGTGGGCGTTTAAAGGTGTATCCTGTAAATTGGGGGTTGCTGGCTGCTCACAGCCCCTCAGAGCACCTGCCAGCCAGGTATGGTAGCACTGAGTGCACTTCTGGGGTCTGGCATAGCAAATGGGTACTGCCAAATCTGCGCAAATCTGGTTACATCCCAGATAATGCCAAGTGAAAACTGCTCACATTTCTCCTTCACAATCAGCAGATACAATTATGGTCTCCTCCCTCCCTGTGAAGGATATGTGGGGTGTTCCCAGGGCACAGAGCACACCTGCATTTCTCTGTGGCTGCTAAGGCTGATGAGGACAAATTGACTGTGTTTCTTGCAAAATAAAATCTCAGTTTTGTGTTTTTAAATAATTAATACAGTGTAGGTAGCCTATAAAACTCATGGCTTTTCCTTTCCCTAGAACACAGGAAAGCATATCAGTAAGCCACAGGTAAAGGCAGGGTTTGGAGTTCTTTCTTCAGTTTTGTCACATTCTTTCACAGAGTACCCCTACGGTCTTCTTCAGGAACGGTATTTATGGCAGATATTAATTTGGTCAATGTGATAAATTAAAGAATTACAGATAAAGAATAAGTTTTTGGTATGGTATGGATCTCTCTCCAGAAAAGCAGCAACTTAGTAACAGATAAGATACTGACATGACTTCAGAATAAAGACTTCTTCTAGGTCCAGTTGTAAAGTACCTTAAATACTACTTTTTCCTAATTAGAATAAGGTTTCTGCAGACCTTTTTTCCCAAGCAGACAATATTTGGCATCTTATGCACTGCATCAGATAAGACAAGTGGATGATGTTCAGGTATTTCTCTGCAGTCCTGTTATTCCTGCTTTGTTTTATTGAGATGAAGCTCTGGATTCCTAAACCTGGGAAGTGCAGATCTCATCAGGCCTCCTCCTTTCTTGCTATCCTGAGCCTGTGGTTGCCACTGACTCTGCTCAGAACGGGTTTTCCCTTGGTTTGCTGTTTTCTGGTAGTCTTGTTAGGGGGCTGCCGCCAGGCGCGGTGCCCAGCAGCCAGCTCTGGCCTCCCTGTGGCTGTCACCAAGGATCACACTGTCCTCTGCTTTCACCAAAATTCAGGGCTTGGGAGCGAGATCTTTTTGAAGGACTGCAATTTTTAGATCCCTTTTTATTGCTAAGATAGGTAAAGCACCTCTCGAAGTCATTATTCAAATGTGGCATATGTTTTGCTGTGAATTTTCAGTAGAACTCTTTCCAGTGATTTCCAAAATAAATGAGACTTTGCATAGTACTTTTTCCGTATTTAACATTGCCTTCCTGGCTTTGCAGCCAAGGCTTCCTTTTAAAGGCATGTGCATGAGATTATGCAATCGTAGTATTCCGGATACCCAGAGCAATTAAAATAAATCAGGCTAGGTATAATGAAGATGAGCCAAAGCATCTGTTTCTCAAGAGGATTTAAAAAAACCCCACCAACACTATCATCCCCAGGGGCCTGAATCCATGGTGGTTAGACCTCAGAGATTCTTGTACTTCAGAAATGTGTCCAACACTCACTTGGATAAGAAAAGGAGGAGCTGCAAAGGAGGAGAAGACTCTCTGGTACTATCCCTGCTATCAACTATCCCTGCTCCCTGCAAACAGCAGCTGGATAACCCCGTGTGTTTGGCAAAGCTGGATTTGCAGATTAATTCCATTTCCCTTCTAGTGTTTAGTTTGCTGTGTGTACCTGGATGGAGAGGAGGAGGAATGATTTCTGCATCCTCTCCAGCGTTTACCGTACACATCTTGTGTGTATAGCCTGTAGTTATTGACGGTGGTGCCTCAGCAGGAGGTGCAGAAATGTCCATCCTCCCGACACCAGTGCCAGGGACCACAGTGGCCTTGGGACACAGGAGCAGCTGCTTATTGGGCCACTTGTCCTGCAAGACAAGAAGGAGCCTTCAGGCCATAGAGCTAAGGTACCAGGAGCTATTCTGATTTGTTTCCCCCTCCACTGCCACTTGGCACCAGATGCCAAAAG
The DNA here is from genome assembly GCA_013397725.1 of Rhagologus leucostigma. Classification (NCBI taxonomy): domain Eukaryota; kingdom Metazoa; phylum Chordata; class Aves; order Passeriformes; genus Rhagologus; species Rhagologus leucostigma. Next base: position 5,265 of record VZTD01001928.1, on the reverse strand, counting down.
CAGTTTTCAGGCAAAACGAGGAAGGGGGGACAGTCCCCAGCAGCTTGTCTGCTGAGCTGCCGTGCTTAGGTAGGAATGGCTCACAGACAGCCAAAGGTTAAATGTTGCTAAGCTGTACCAGATGATTGACTCATCAGCTTTGTGACATTCGTAGCTCAGGTAAAGGATGAAGACATGGGGATAACTGCAGAAGAGTCTGCTAGCGCTTACCGGGAAAAAATCTGCAGGCAAAGGGAAGAGCAAGTCGTGGTGATGAACACACCAGCCCTGCAGGTAGTCAAGGGACCTCAGGAACCCTTTCTCTGTGTCACTGCATCTCATCCTAGTGCTGGCAAGAAAGATCTCAACAACTGGGAGGTCAAATGTCCTCGCACAAACCAAAGTGGGGAAAACAGAAAACTCAATCCCAAAACAGGTGAGCAAAAGTTGTCATAAGCACTTAAGCATTAGGAAGGCAGTCGAAGTCAGTAAGGAGGTGAAGTTCCCTGCTTTCATATGAGGGCAGGGCAGAACAAGGCAAAATTTGAGTTTGGCTGGTGCATCCCCTGCCTGGGAAGCCCACCTTGCCCTGACTTGCTCCCCAGCAGCACTGGCTGCTCCCTCTGAGACAACTGCTTACTGTTGTCTGGGGCCCACTAAATTTCTTAAAAATAAGGAATTTTCTCAGGGGAAAAAAAGCGCCATGACAGCTCAGACCTGCTAAATGGAAAGAGGTCAGCTTGTTGACTTAAACCGATTTAAATCCAGCACGCTGAGAATAGCAACCTGCTTTGACCACTGGCTTGGGTAAATATGGCCTGGCATTCTTACGGTGATATTTCCAGCCCCAGCTATCCCCACCGTGCAGAGATACATATATATATACACACACATATGTATATTTTCACTAAAAACAGTTGAGGTAAATTATTTGACAGGAGCTGGATGTGGAATGGCTGGTGTGTGTTTCCTGCATGTCGTTCGGAAAGTGAAGCCCATCTAAAGTCCTACCAGGCAACATCCCCTTCCAAGCTTTATGATTATAAAAGAAATAGTTTGGTCACATTTAGGAACATTTCCAGTGGAGAGGTTTTATTCAGGATTTGGTAAGAAGGCAGCTATTTTTAGCAGATAAATTAGCATGTTTTCTGAAGTGATCCACACAGGAAAGGATAGCCAGGGATTGCTCTCTGGACAGTATCAGCATTTCAGCTTTGAAATGACAATTCGGCCCTTGTGATGTGAGATGAAATGATCTCCGTGGCCTCGGCTCCCTCTTCCTTCCACAGCTGTCCACGCTACCACCACACCTAACAAGACATAATTTTACATGAGTAGAAGGCTGTGCTCTGAGCCAATATACGAGTCGTACCTGATTGAATATTGCCATTTCAGAGCCACCATCTAATCACATTTTTCAGGCCGTGTGAACAAAATAATGTTGTTATAATTACACAGAGTGTTTGCGTGTATGCGCGCGTGTGTATTATATATGTATAATGACATTAGGATGATAATATAGCTGTTTCTATTAGCTCTGTGGTATTAATAAGGTATGACAGAAAGTTATTTGATACCACTTGAAATCCCACTTGCATTTCATATTGCTCTCAGATGTAATTCAGGGACTTGATTTTTATGAGTTATGGCTCTGATGTCACTTGTATTTTTACCCGTAATAGGTCCCACTGGAGCAAAATTCATCAGACTCAATTAGCAGCATCTGAAAAGTGTATCTTGGTTAGCAACCGATCAGGCAGAAATGGTGTGGGCTCTGTTTTAGCTGACCCATCACCCTGTGCCACTACATGAAACCGGCTTTGCAGGCAGCAGTTAGCAGCCGCTGCAGCTCAGTTACTGTGAGAGTAAAGCAATTATTTCGGGGGCTGCTCAGCTGCTGGTTCTTCCCGTCCCATGGCTGCCCCCCTTGTTATGGGTCTCAGAATATTCTGCAACCATCTGGGCGACCTCCTACTTTCTGCACGTGCAGGTGATCCGTCCCACCAGTCATTATTTTATTGGTGAATATCTTGATACTCAGTGGTGATTATTTTCCTTAAGCAGCCTGGTCTGGGAGCCCTGGGGCAGTGGGGTGCTCGTTCCAGCCGAGCTGCTAGCAGTGCTATGGGGGAATTAAAAACACAGTGCCAGGGCAACAAAAAGAAATGCAAGGCAAATAAAAATAACTCCAAATGCACATATGAATGGAAGACCTGGGTTTGAAAGCTGATCTCACGTAGGGTTTTCTGCTTGGTTTGGTCACTTATTGGGGCTGGTGGATCTTTTGAAGGGAAGATAAATGCTCTGACTCCTGGTATTATTAACGCTTTGAGCTGGTGATTCAAACATCTGATCTAAAGGGCTCCCAAAGTGAGAGACTGATCCCAAAACCTGCTGAAGTGAACATGGGGCCTCTTGGCAATTTCACAGGGCTTTGCATCCCATCCTGTGTGCTGAGTGGGAGCAGGGGCTGGCATCACCCTCACAGCCCCGCTGTGACTCCATCTCCCACCCTGGGCACTCCCCATAAAACTCCTCCGTGTCTTAAAAGCCTGGAAGAGAAGAGCTCCGAGTAGAGAATCGATGAGTGAACTGGAGCCCCCCAGCACTGCTGGCTGCCCCCCCGTGCAGGCACAGCCCCGTCGCAGCGTGGCTCAGGCTGCCTTCCCTTCCAAGCACAAAGCCGGGCTTGAAGACTCCAATTGCTTCCTGTCTCCCAACATGCCTGACCACAACTATTTTTAATTGTAAGGCATGAAAATAAAGTTATTTAATAAATTAACGCTTCAAATGCTTTTTGGTTCAACTTTGGCTGTTTATTAGGACCAGTCTTATTTTGGCTTCTATGCAGTCATTTCCAGCTACCACTCTGTTTGATCCCCATCTTATTTCCTTTGTAATCTACTGATCTTCTGTTGCTATCATTGCTGTGTTTTATGGTTTTGCATTACTTTATTGACTCGGTATACTGTAGACTGCTTTTTTTTTCCCTTTTCACTGAAAATAGCCTTTTATGAGAAGCTTAAGCAAAAGCCTGGAATGTCCAAAGGAAAGCACAGAAACATTACAACATTTTGCACATTTCTTTTGGCCAGAGAAAGTTACAAAATATTCATATGAAGAAACTTATTCAGTGCCTCCAGGACAAAATCCAACTTTTGATAATATGAGGAATTTCAATTTCTGCTATAAACAGGCTCTGTATTTTTTTTTTTATTTATTATTTTGAAGTATAGAGAGTTTTCCGAGGGGGAGGGGGAAAGCTCCTATACAATTGATGTCAGAGCAGTGATGAGTACGCATACCCTCACTGCTGGGAGTATGTACTCTCCTGCACTGCCACAGCTTCTGCTGCTGTCCCATTCCAAATGCTACCATGTATAGAAACTCAAACAGGATGCCGATGGTCCTACCAGCCAGCAGCACTGAATGAAGCAACACCAAGGGCTGGGGGCTGGAGCTGTGGGGATAGAGGGTGAACCCTCCTTCTCTTCATGCTGGGCCCCTTCTCCTGTCCCACAGACAATGAGCTCCTCTACGGCTGAAGGTTAGGTGGGGTCCTGCAGGAGCTCAGCGCACGGAGTAGTGACTTGGGTTATCCTGCATAACCCCTGCCTCCCAGCGTGCTGCACGGATGGATAATCATCCCTCTGCTGAGAGGACCAAAGCACGCCCTTGCCTGGTTATTCAGCCTCACCACCTTCTTCATAGTGGTTGTAACACTGTGGTTTGGAGGGATGCTTGGAGGAAGATTGTGGCTGGTGGGAAGGATGGGGCTCTGCAACCATCAGAGCTGTGAGTGATGCTCCATGCAGTGGGGAGGAGCTCAGGGCTGGCACAGGCGCTGCCAGCAGTGCCTGGCCCTCAGCTGCTGGGGTAGAAGCAGAGGGATTTGGGCTTAAATGGAGGTGGGAAGTTCTCTTTGATACTTGATTATATATTGTGGGAAAGGAGCAGCCCTACCTGCCTGAGATAAGGAAAACGAATAAACAAATAAAAACCTGTTTGTGCCCAATATATTGTAACAATCTTTTGAGAACGGTTTTATGTGTGTGAGAATATAACCCTGATTAAACATGCCAAGGTCAGTGAAAACAAAGGTGAATTGCTGAAGAAATGCGCGTTATCCTGGCCAGGAGTTCACTGGGGGTGAAATGGAGCAGCACTCCCAGTTTTGCAGGGATATGTCGAGGTGTGGGTCTCACTTTCATCACCTCCCATACCTGCCCAGCCCCTGACAAACACCCTCCCCCCAGGGGACTGAACTCCCAAGCTCAAAGTGACAAGACTTTAGTGGCCAAAAGGGCTGCTATTCGCAGCTCTCCTGAGCTGTTCTGCTGGGTTTGCCCATCCAAGCCACGCTGGTGCTGGGTGGAAGCCCAAGCACTGGTATCCGCTGCCTTCCTGCCGTCCTCAGCAAGCATCCCAGCCTGCCCCCGGTGCTCACAGCATTCTCACCGCTGTACGAGCCGTGAGACCACAGACCGGACAGGCACTAGGAACATCTCCAAAGGATATAGGGCAAGGAAGGTGAAATCTCTTACAAACTGTAAGGATTTGGTAATTCCTCCAGAGGAACCAGCAGAAAAGCAGCCTGCCTCTGGAGAATCACCAAACATCCCAGCCAGGGGCGGGCGCCGAGGATGTCGAAGTGAATCCCTCACCCTGATGGCACCGATGCGAACCTTGCCCAAATTCCCGTGCCTGCTCCGTTCCCGCTGCCAGGGGCCAAGCGAGTCCTCGCCTGCGCCTCGCATAGGGGCTCCCGTCACGGACCATCACGGCTTGCAGCGGGGTGGGCCCCTCGGGCCCAGCGGGATTTGTGCACCGACCGTCCCCCGCTGTCCGGCACCGCCGTCCCTCTGTCCGGCACCGCCGTCCCTCTGTCCGGCACCGCTGTCCTTCTGTCCGGCACCGCCGTCCCTCTGTCCGGCACCGCCGTCCCTCTGTCCGGCACTACTGTCCTTCTGTCCGGCACCGC
>VZTD01001910.1:43124-54122 GCA_013397725.1 Rhagologus leucostigma | reverse complement strand
TGGGCTGGGGGCGGGCCGGGCATGGGCTGGGGGCGGGTCGGGAGCGGGACCGGGCCTGGCCGAGCCCCGATACCCCATCCCCGTGTGCCCGGGCCCCGCCGGAACCCACTGTGTGTCCCACATGCCCCGAGCTCGGGCCGGCAAGCGCGGGCGGAGCCGGGGGTGGCTGAGGAGAGGTCGGTCCTGGCGGTGCCTAAAGGGGCTCCAGGAGAGCTGCAGATGGACTTGGGACAGGGCCTGGAGGGACAGGACACAGGGAATGGCTTCCCAGTGCCAGAGGGCAGGGCTGGATGGGATATTGGGAAGGAATTCCTGTCTGTGAGGGTGGGCAGGCCCTGGCACAGGGTGCCCAGAGCAGCTGTGGCTGCCCCTGGATCCCTGGCAGTGCCCAAGGCCAGGCTGGACGGGGCTTGGAGCAACCTGGGACAGTGGGAGGTGTCCCTGCCCACGGCAGGGGGGTTGGAATGCAAGTATTTTCAAGGTTCCTTCCAACCCAAACCACTCAATTCTCATATGATTCCATGGTTTTACAAAGAGCAAAAGGAAAATGCAAATATTTGCATTTGCAGAGTGTTTATTTCTGCATTTGGGGGTGTGATGGACATGAATCATTGCTCCCCCTGAGCCCCGAAGGTCAGGTTGCACCTTGGCGTGCTTGGGAGGACCCTGCACGCCCACCAGGGAAGGGAGTGCTTTCTTTTAGAATTCCGGAATCCCAGAATGGATTAGGTTAGAGCAGCCTCAAAGCCGATCCAGTGCCACCCCCTGCCGTGGGCAGGGACACCTTCCACTGTCCCAGGCTGCTCCAAGCCCCATCCAGCCTGGCCTGGGACACTTCCAGGGATCCAGGGGCAGCCAGAGCTTCTCTGGGCACCCTGTGCCAGGGCCTCCCCACCCTCACAGGGAAGAAAAACTGGAAGGTTGTGGAAACTCCTCTAAAAACAACTAAACTTGAGAAAATCTTTTGAAAGATATCTTAAGATGTTAAGGCACCTGGAGTTTTAAATTCTTCCGAAAATGAGGCAGGAACAAATTGTGGGAAGACTAAGGCTGGAGAAAGCACACTCCATGAGGTGAGAGAGCGGTGGGTTGTCCATGTAGACATTCTGCTCCTGACGCAGTTTTCCAAAGGGTGTCTGGCCCCTGCAGACCAGCCAGGCTCCTCGTTTAGACATTACCACAGATACATCAGCAGCTGGGGTACAGATATTTAGGGTGAAACAGGTATTCCCTGGCCTGTGCCCTTGCATCACTCCCGCCTCTCGTGGTCTCTCAAGTTGTTCTGAGGAACCTTTCCCCCTCTGCATTTCTGGGCTGCCTGCTCCTGAAATCCAGGAGTGGTGTTTAAATGTCAGCAGAGACTGTTTGGTGATAGTCATTCTGAAAAGGTTCCTAGAGGGAAGGCTCGTGCAGGAAAACTCGACATTTAAACAGAGCTCAGAGGAAATAAATAATAGTGGGGTTGGAGATCAGAGCTGTTCCAGCTGGACAGGGCTGTTTTCTCTGGTAATCCACAAAGGCCCTGTGCTTGGGCTGTGTGTTTGCAATCTTCCACCGACATGAAAGGGAAATCTCTGCTGGTAAATAATGTGTTGTCTAAAAGTCATACCCTGGTCCAGGGAGGTTTTATTTTTATGTTTCAAGGGAAAGGGAGTTTGATCCTCACACTGAACTGTGGAGGATGCCTTCATTTGAAACAAAAATGTTTGCTGGTTTCCCTGCATAAAGACTTCAAATCACAGAATGTCCTGAGCTGGAAGGGACCCCCAGGGATCACCCAGCCCAGCTCCTGGCCCTGCACAGACACCCCAACAACCCCACCCTGGGCATCCCTGGCAGCGCTGTCCAAACGCTCCTGGAGCTCTGGCAGCCTCGGGGCCGTGCCCATTCCCTGGGGAGCCTGGGCAGTGCCCAGCACCCTCTGGGGGAAGAACCTTTCCCTGATATCCAACCTAAACCTGCCCTGGCACAGCTGCAGCTGCTCCCTGGGTCCTGTCCCTGTTACAGGGAGCAGAGATCAGCCCCTGATGCCCAGCAGCTCCAAATCTCTCTTGCAGGTGCCTTCCCACCCTCGGGATGTCTCTGGATATCACTTTCCTGGGCACGGGCTCAGCCTACCCCTCCCCAGCCCGGGGAGCGTCGGCGCTGGTGCTGCGCAGGGAAGGGCAGTGCTGGCTCTTCGACTGCGGGGAGGGGACGCAGACACAGCTCATGAGGAGCCACCTCAGAGCAGGTTGGTGCTGCGGGAAGGCGTTTCGATGAGGGAAAGGGAGAGGTTTCATGAGATTAACCGAAATGCTTCGTCCTCCTTCGAGCGCCTCGTGGTGTTTGAATGCAGAGGAACAAGCATGAGCACCGGAGGGGGCTGCTTTGGGCGGCAGCTGCCGAACCTGCTCTGCAGTAATCCCCGATTGCCCCTTGGTAGAGAACTGCCTTCCAGAACCAAATTTCCCTGAATTAATGTCTCGGGCTTGGCAGTTTCAAACGTGGGCCACAGACCAGCTTACAACAGGAACGGTTTGTTGTTTGTCTGGAGGCAGCTCTAGGCGAAACCTGCCGCCAGTCTTCCTGTGGGTAAATGTTTCTTTTCAAGCGAGGCTGTGTGTGTTTGGGGTAACTTCTACGTTTTGGCAAATCAGTCAGAAATAAAGCTCACCTCCAGTCACTGCGCTGTCACAGTCCGCAGTGGCAGGAGCTGACTCTGTCTCCCAAGTCGTGAAGATGAATTGTCAGCTGCAAACAGAAATACAAGATCCTGCTGCTCCAAAATCTGAAGCTATCAGGGAATTTAATGACAGAGAGATAGACTAATTTCTATGAAATTCACTGATTTTTACTAAATTAATCTTAAAACAGAAGAAGGAGATTCTGTCGTTCCTCTGGCTCGCTCCCGGCAGATGCTGGAGGAAGTGTCTTGCTGTGTAGAAGTGGGAACTCAGCAGACAAGGTGGAGGCAGCCTGATTAAAGTACATGTCTGCAGCGAGAGAAAGTTCTGGGCTCTTCCAACCCAGCACGGGGGGCAGCTGGGGGAGGCAGCTCAGGCACGAAAGAAAGCCCAGACATTTCCAGTGCAGTTTGTCACTCGTTTTAAACAAACCAGTCAGGAACGGTGGCATTCCTGCCTCTTAAAAAACTCTGAAATCAAAACTGCATGCTGGTTTGGTTTTGGGGTTTTTTTAAATTTTGTTCATTTCATGTGCTAGAGTGAAAAGGAGGAGCAACACAAATCCCGCGTTGTGTTCCTCATTAGTCTGCAGTTTTCCTGTAAGATTTGAGCTCAAATGCTTCCCAGCACTTCTTTGCATTTCACATGGCAGATGTCAGCAGCCGGTCCCATCCCGTGCTGGTAGAATGCTTGGCTTAGAAGGAACTAAAACTTGCATCTCTACAGCCTTCTCTTGGCAGATCAGGCCAAAATAAACCTTGTGTGGAAGAGGTGGGGAAAAAAACACCTTTTGGGTTGGGATTTGTTTGTTAAACACTGGTTTTATCTTAATTTCCCTCCTTGCTTATTTCAGACGTCTTGCCAAACAGCGATCATTTCTGCGTTGTTACATGGTTTATTTTCCTGCCTTTTCCTGGTCTTATCTTTTCCTGTTGTTCTAATCGACAGCCAGAATCACCAAGATTTTCATAACTCATCTTCACGGCGACCACTTTTTTGGCCTTCCTGGGCTGCTGTGTACGCTCAGCCTCCAGAGCAACCCTGACCCCAGCAAGCCACCCGTGGATATTTATGGGCCGTTGGGACTACGGAGCTTCCTGTGGAGGACTCTGGAGCTGTCCCACTCACAGCTCCTCTTTCCCTACACCGTCCACGAGCTCGTCCCTACGCGGGACCAGTGCCCCGCAGAAGAATTCAAGGACTTTTCTGGCTTGGACAGAGACGAGGCACCTCCCCAGGGGCCTCCGGGGAGAGTTCTGCACCTGGATCCAGGAGAGGACTCCTACTTGCTGGTGGAGGATGAGCAGCTGGTTGTGAGGGCGTTCCGCCTCTTCCACCGCATCCCCTCCTTTGGCTTCGTGCTGGAAGAGAAGCCCCGGCCTGGGAGGCTCAATGTCCAGAAACTGAAAGACCTTGGTAACTACTTTGACTTATTTCCCCTCTTTTTACTTCTTTTATGACCACCTTCCTACGTGCTTTAGCAAATCAGAGCTGCTGTCTCTGTCCATAGTCTGTTTTAATCCAATTTTCCATTTTCTGTCAAAGGCATTTTGACAGCTGACCCCCATGCAGCACTCTGAACTGGTGTGTAACACGGGTGCCAGGTGATATCACAGGTCATTTTCATGCTGGGAAGAGCAAACAAGTTCAGATGATGAAGTTTAAACAGCTCAGCGTGGCTTTCAGGAAAATGTATGGCCAGCGTATTTGTGTCACTTTAATGCGAAGAATGTAACTGGGGGTTTTTATACAGTTTCCCTGAGCAGCTGTGGCTGCCCCATCCTGGGAAGTGTCCAAGGCCAGGCTGGAATCACCTGGGATAGGGGAAGGTGTCCCTGCCCATGGATGAGCTTTGAGGTCCCTTCCAACCCAAGCCGTCCTAGGATTCTGTGATTTTCTTCAAACACCCTTCCTGCCAGTGTTGCAAGCTCTCCATTTGTATGAAAAATGTGAAGCACCAATTGCTTTTTTATATTGAGGTTGTGCTTTTTTTTCAGTGAGACAGCTTTATATCTAGCACATCTCAAGTGATGTTTTTTTAAAGCTGATACTCATATAATGATGTAATTAGTATAATACTTATGGCTTCTCTTGCCTTTACCCGCCAGGAGTCCAACCAGGCCCCTTGTATGGGAAACTGAAGAGTGGAACTGCAGTTGTTCTGGAAAACGGAGCAACAATCTCTCCTCCTGACGTCTTGGAAGCGCCCGTTCCCGGCAGGAAGGTCTGCGTTTTGGGGGACTGCTCGGGGGCGGTCGGGGCCGCGGCCGTGCGGCTCTGCTGCGGGGCAGACGTGCTGGTGCACGAGGCCACGCTGGACGACACCCAGCAGGACAAGGCCCGGGAGCACGGCCACAGCACCCCCGCAATGGCTTCGGAGTTCGCCAGACTGTGTCGGGCGAAGAGGCTGGTGCTGACTCACTTCAGCCAGCGATACAGACCCGCTGCCCAGGGAGGGCAGGGGGACGCGGATATCGCCCAGCTGAAGAGGCAGGCGGAGTCCGCGCTGGGTGGCCAAGAAGTGACGCTGGCTGAGGACTTCATGACAATAGAAATCCCACTGAAAAAGTGAGAACGGTGGTGCTAGCAAGCTGTGTGTGGGGACGGGGAGCAGGGTGGGGCAGTACTGGAAGTTAACAGCAGGGCTTTTGGTATTCAGATCGGGTCTGCTCTGTGGGGTGCGGGAGTCACTGCCGCTGCAGGGAGCTGTGCTACTTCTGTAAAGCAAGAGGAAAGGATGCTCCAGCACCTGGAACCTGGAATGAATTTGTAAGTGATGGACACCCAGCCTGCCCAGAACAAATAAATTCGTAGGTGATGGACACCCAGCCTGCCCAGAACAAATAAATTCGTAAGTGATGGACACCCAGCCTGCCCAGAACGCAAACGGCTCAAGCCTCCGCAGCCCAGGGGCTTTCCTCGGGCACAGATTGCTGGGGCACAGCACTGGATCGTTTGGCTCAATGCACCCCTCAGGAGGGTTCCTCTGCATAGCATTTCAGGTGTCTTGCCCATTAAAAACCTCTGCATAACATCTCTGTCAGACCCGTGCACAGGATTTTGTCACTGTTACTGATTTCTGTGTGAGGGGACACTGAAATTAATAAGGCACCAGGAACTCTGCCAAGTGTCTGTAAATGCTGTGCTCAAGTACGGGAGCTCTTCTCATTCTCCACCTGCATATGAAGTTTTCTCATAAATAAATGGAGTTCAGGCTTCCTGTCCGAAGCTAATTACTCTTAACAATTTGATCCATTTAAACCTCTAAAGCACCAGCACTGAATTTGCATACCCAATGAAGTTTTGGAGGTATGCTCTGGAAGTCTCTAGGCAGATGGCAAATAGTCTTCCTTAAACTGTTCCTCCAAATACATTTTAAAAGATGAATTACCCTGATGGAAGCATATTTGTGTCTGCAGAAATACTCCTGTGGGGGAATTTCACCTACACATGCTCAGTCTCTTTCTGCCATTACCTTATTCCTTTGGTTAAGGGACACGCAGACCCAACTTTTATCTCCTGTTCTCCCCACCTCAAACTAGGAGCTGCAGTTTCCCAAATTTTAGCTGGATTTGCTGATCCAAAGCAAAACCAGTGCTCTTGGAAAACCTGCCCTAAGTATCCCCTGGCATGTGCTCCTGGAAGCTGAAACACTTGGTAGCTGTGTGACCAACACCGAAAACCCTGTCAGGTGTGAGGGCAGCTGCCAGAGCCTGTGCTGCTACTCCTGTGGCTCTAATTCAGCAACAGGCTCCAAAGAGAAGGAGGAGGAGTGTGATTCCCTAGTGTCTGGCTAAATGGATCAGGATGAATTTCACGTGTTATCCCTGCCCTTCAAACACACTCTGTCTTGCCCATGTTTATGGTAAACCCAAGCTGAATTACACCAACATTAATATTTTTGCTTCAGATGTGCTTCAAATGTGGAGGGATTCTTTTGATTTCTTAAAAAAGTACTCCTGGGAAGAGTTGCAAACTCGAAGAACATGACTTCTGGAGCAGAAACTCGCTGGTCCCCATGTTTCTCTCTCAGAAATACTGCGCAAAACAGGCAGGGCCTGCGGCTCATGCAGTGACATGTTCTGTCTCCCCGTAAATTGTCTTTCTTTCCTTTGATAGAAGCCGATGGCCGGTGCAGAGACCTCGGTACCACACTCTGCCCTGGGCGGTCAGGAGCTGAGCAGACCCCAGCCGCTCTGAGCCTCAAACAGGGAGAGAACAACTTTGTTGTCCTGACCCACGCTGCTGCATCTGCTTCCTCGCTGGAACAACCGAAAACTCCTGTTTCTAAGCCTATCCACAGCTGTGGCAGGAAGTTCAGGGCACGGCTTCAGGCCTTTGATTGAGGGTCCCAATCCTGGGTAAGAACGGGTCTTTTTGGGTAAAGGACAGCAGGAGTATCAAACTGAAGCAACAGGTCAGGTCCTCTGCAAGTAGCAGGTCTGGGGACTTGGTTGCACATTTTATACATTAGTGGATTTCAATGCCATTTATTCTGTACGGAATGTCAAGGGAGGAAATGTTCCTTTCCCCTGAACTGAGAAGAAAAGCTGAAGGCTGCATGGTCTGCACTCAAGGCCAGATCATATGCTATCAATTTAAAAAATGATTGCTTCAGGGTATGTCAGTGAATCAGAGTACACTCAGTGCTGGAGTTACGTAAAATTTCTATCCCTTCGATTTAGTGTATTTTGGGGTTTGAAAACAAGTTACAGTTGCCTCTTTTCTAGCAGACTCGTGTCCTTGCTTACCACGCTCCACTCTCCTAAGTCTGGATCCTAAATTACTTCATAAATCTGACTGCTAATGAAACCTGAATTAAATTAATGGGGACGTGTGTGCTAGTAAGGAAAAGTCTAGACCATAAACTGCCCATCTTCTCAATGAGTTTATCTTTCCATTAATCATTTGTTGATCACTAGAGAGCAAAATTCCTTTGCATTCAAACGTATTTGTTTGCATTTGCAAACGTATCTGCCTGAGAGTTTCATCTGACAGCAGACAAGGACTCTGCTCTGGTCCTGGAGGGACCATGAGGGAGTTTTAACAAGTTCTGCGTATGAAAAGGAAGATTTTTTAAACGATTTTTAGCTTTAAATATCTTACTTTAAACATTCTTCTGCCTTCCTGGAAGAGTTCCTCTAAGTTTAGTTCCTCTTTTTTCAGCTGTTACCAGTGGAAGGACTTGTTGAAACTGCAGAAGAAGCTTTTTGTGGCATGGGAAAGAGGAAGAGGGAGGAAATGAGATGTGAAGGGTTTTGTAACAGCAGAGACGCTCCTCGCTGGAAGGACGAGCGCTGATCAGAGGGAGGGAGGGTGAGCATCCCTCCTGCTGAGGTCTGCAGGAGCCTGCAGGAAATGCTGAGAAGTAAGTTCCTTGCAGCACAGAAACAGTCGGCTGCTCCCGTGTGGTGCTGTGTTGGGGATGGGTGCTAAATCCAGCCGGGAAGGGAAATCCAGCTGTGGATGTTCCAGCCTCTGGCATCAGCCACTCCGCAGGGCGGGACTCCCCAGCTGCCAATGCAGAAGAAACGCGATCTTCGTTTGGAAGCCTTTTTTATTATTTTTTTTTTTAAACAGACTTTAAAAAGAATTGGCTCTCACTGAATTATGTTCGTTTGTGAGGAAAAGCATATTAATTATTTACCTCGGGTGCTTTTGTTCCAGAAATCTGTTTCCTGGTGAGGTGGTAGGACTGGCCCGGGTCTCACTGAAATCAGTGGTTTGGCACACAGTCACCAGGACAACTTGATGCATTTTTTCTAATTAATAAAAACACCCTGATCGGCATCGTGAGGCAGAGCAAGTCGCAGCAATTTGATCAAAGCATTTTGGGGAGCAGGGTGGGGATACAGAAATTGCTTTGTGAACCTTAGAACAGACACATTTGCAAACACAGAGAGTTGTGGCGATGCCCACAGTCCTTCCGGGACACCCAGCTTGTATGCTGTCGGATTTGATACGATTATTCAACATTAATTTAATTAATTTAATTTAACATTTGTGCTGTGGAGCGGGGTCAGTCACCCTGCCCTGAACCCTGCTGCAGCTTCTTCACCCCTGCCTGTGACATCGGCTGAAGGATTGCCCCAAACTTCACAGCGCCTTTCATCTCCTCTCCTAAAAGCTAAATTTAAGGTGGTACGTTTAGAATCACTATTTCCCATTCTGCACGCACGAGAAACCCGAACATCCCCCTGCTTGGTTAACGCTGTGCAGCTTTCATCGCTGTGTTTGAGGGAATCTCCTTGGATGAGGGGCTGCGGGTGGTTCTGTGGCCCCAAAGGGGAGAGACTGTGCTTATAAACTGTTTAATAATGGGGTTTTTTAATCTGATCCCTTGGAGAGGGGGGGAAAGTGTGGCCCGTCCGAGCCTGTGAGCACAGGGAGCTGCTGTGCTGTGGCCCCAGAGTCCTGCCTGGGGCACTCTCCCCACTGCCCTGGAGCTCTCCTCTCCTACCCATAATTCTTTCAAATTTCTAGAAATGCATAATTTGCACCGCACTCAGCAGATCCTGGTGCGAGGAGACTTCAATTACACCTGCCCGGGAAAAGGTGACAAATACAGGAGCGTTATATACTGCTTTTCAACGCTTGCATCTTCAGGATGTGCAAGTGACTATAAATGACTGAATAGAGTGAGCAGAAAATTTTGATAGGGCAATATAACAATTTTTTAAAATTCCCATTATTCTTTGTTCTTATTAAGAGTGGCTGTGACAGCACAGCAGCACCTTGCCAAAATCCCCACGTAATCAGCAAAAACATTGCATTTTTCAGGGGATAAGGTATTTCAGACACCTTTTTCCATTCTGGTGGCTCAACACCACAAAGGCAGGAAGATGTAACATTCTAGTTCTAAAATATCTTTTCAGCTGAGTTCTTTTGGGGAGTTTGCTTTTTCTGGGTGAGGAGACGTGCAGTGGGAAAGCAGCTGTGCTTGCAGGGCTGCGTTTGTTGGGGTTGCTGGGCTCTCAGTTTCTGGGAGTCCAACCCTGCCCTGGGCTGAGCCCCAGCGTGGGCAGCAGGGGAGGGGGGATTCTGCCCCTCTGCCCCCTCAGCTGAGACCCCACCTGCAGAGCTGCCCCAGCCCTGGGCTCCAACAGCACAAGGACCTGGAGCTGCCGCAGCCAGTCCAGAGGAGGCCACGGAGCTGCTGCCAGGGCTGGAGCCCCTCTGCTCTGCAGCCAGCCTGGGAGAGCTGCGGGTGCTCACCTGCACAAGAGAAGGCTCCAGGGAGAGCTCAGAGCCCCTGGCAGGGCCTAAAGGGGCTCCAGGAGAGCTGCAGAGGGACTGGGGACAAGGCCTGGAGGGACAGGACACAGGGAATGGCTTCCCAGTGCCAGAGGGCAGGGCTGGATGGGATATTGGGAAGGAATTCCTGTCTGTGAGGGTGGGGAGGCCCTGGCACAGGGTGCCCAGAGCAGCTGTGGCTGCCCCTGGATCCCTGGCAGTGCCCAAGGCCAGGCTGGACGGGGCCTGGAGCAGCCTGGGACAGTGGAAGGTGTCCCTGCCATGGCAAGGGTGGCACTGGATGAGCTTTGAGGTCTCTTCCAACACAAACCATCACTGTTCTCTGATTAGGGAGTTTGCACTTGGGGCTGTGCATGTTGGGGTTGTGTTCCATGGCCACACGTTCACGGCGTCGCCTTCGCGGCCCTGCGTGCTCCCCCTGTGCTGGCACCGGGCACCGCGAGCCCCTTGTCCTGCTCTGGAACCGCCACTCGGGATGGACCTGGAGCGGCTGGAGCGTGTCCAGGGAAGGGAACGGAGCTGGGGAAGGGGCTGGAGCCCCAGGAGCGGCTGAGGGAGCTGGGAAAGGGGCTCAGGCTGGAGAAAAGGAGGCTCAGGGGGGCCCTTGTGGCTCTGCACAACTCCCTGACAGGAGGGGGCAGCCGGGGGGGTCGGGCTCTGCTCGCAGGGAACAGGGACAGGAGGAGAGGGAACGGCCTCAGGCTGGGCCAGGGGAGGGGCAGGCTGGACATCAGGAAAATTCCTCCATGGAAAGGGCGGTCAGGCCTTGGCAGGGGCTGCCCAGGGAGGTTTGGAGTCCCCATCCCTGGAGGTGTCCAAGAAGGCCTGGACGTGGCACTCAGAGCTCTGGGCTGGTGACACGGTGGGGATCGGGACCGGCGGGACTCCGCGGCCTCGCAGGACTTTTCCAGCGTCACCGATCCCGTGATCCATCTGTTGCAGCCGCACTTTCGCATCTGCGCCCGGCGCCGGCCGCTCCCCGCGCTCGCTGGAGCGCTGCCCGCCAACCATAAACACAACGCGCGGTCGCGCCCGCCCGCGCCCCTCTCGCAGCCGCGCAGGCGCTGCGTGACCCGGA
>VZTD01001910.1:11898-42745 GCA_013397725.1 Rhagologus leucostigma | reverse complement strand
CTTCCCACTTCCTCGCTTTTCCTCGGCGAGAAAAAAACAGGAACCCCCCCCCTCCCACTACCAAACTTTTTAGTCGGATGTTTTAAACGCTGGGCAGCCGTTCTGTCCCCGGCCAAACTTTCCCCCGCTGCCCCCGTGCCCTCCCGTGTGCTGGAAAAGCCCCCCCGGTGGTTTTGTGGGGGCTCTTTAGTCCTTTGGAATCTGCCATCTCATTTGGAATACAGAGAACGGTGCTGCTAGCGGGTTTCCCGGCGTGGGGCTGCACAAAGGGGTGTTAATTACAGATTATTCCCTCTTTGCTGCGCTCCCTCCCGTCCCCGTCCCTGCGGGTGTGAGTTTGGGGGAGGTAGGTGACTTGTGCAGTCGAGCCTCAGAGGTTTCACCGCGACTGGGTGTTTGATTTATGGGGTAATCCGGCTGCGGGTTAGGTGTGTTATTAGAGCCCACACTGAGGTGCTGCGCACCGAGTGTTCTCAGGCACCGAGAGGGATCGTGGTCTTCCACCGCCGCTTGCCAGCTTATCTCGGTTTGGAGTGCCGTGCCGCTGCCAGCGGGCAGCGGGGAGTTCAGGGCTCCCTGTCCCGTGTTAAATCGTGGGTTCTGCCTTCAGCGGTGCGGGCAGCCCCCTGCAAGGACCCCGGAACAGCTGGACGTGTCCTCCTGCTCCAGCGACATCGTGAAGTGGCAGCTCGTCCTTGTGGCCCTCCCCTCACCCTGTGACTGCAAGGAGTTCCTGCTCACTTTGCATTCATGAACCTCTCCGGATTTGCTTGTTGCATAAGCACGCATGTTTAATATTGATTCAGAAACTTCATTTCAAAGAGCTGAGGCCCAGGGAGAAGCACCGAGCGCCTCACACTGATTAGAATTCCGTTTTTGAGTAGCTAGCTCTTTACATAATGCATTCAAGCTTGACTGGCACAATGGGAATGTGAGCTTTGAGAGGAATCAACTGATTTGGTGAGAACAAAGGTGCTGAGAGCAGATCCTGGTGAGGAGCTGCCTGTTAAGGTCCTGCTGGGGTTTTAGGGCTCTGTTTCTCTGTTGTTAACCTAGTGAAAAACTGTACTTTTGGTTGGGGATGGAATTTTCCATGCTTGCTTTGCCCAGAGGTGTTTTTTTTTTAAGCTCTAACAAACACAGAGAACATTATCCCCGTGCAGATCGCGATAAAGAGCAGATGTTATCTAACACACCTATTGCTGGGGTGTTGAACGTGACAGAGCACTGAGAAGTCGCACCACTCCTGTGCAGGCAGGGCTTCACTCTTCCTTTTGCTGCTTGCTGTGGCCACAAGCCCTTCCTCTGTGTGCGAGGTTTTGACAAATCACTGTTTGACAGAAGCCTCCCGCTAGAGGATGGGGTTGTGCAGGATCCTGCGGGATCGGGGTTGCTCTGTCATTCCAGGACAAGGAATTCCACCACCTTCTGCTCTCTGAGCCTGGTCTCTCCCAGGTTTCCATCTCCTGCGTGCCCCGGTGCTGGGGTGAGGAGCAGGTGGGACGCTGGGGCTGCCCTCGGCGTGACATGTCTGGGTCTGAGTGGCAGAGGAGTTTATGTGGTGCGGTGTACAGGTCTTCCTTCTCTGACATTACAGAAGCCTGTATTGAACAGGGGAGTTGCTTTCCAGCTGTGTGCTTTCTCAAAAAACAGGAATTAGAAAGAGGGAAGAAACCTGTAAAATTAAACTTTCTGGGGTTTAAAAGACGCGTGTGTGGTCACACCATTACAGCAGCGTTACCTTTTCCCCCGTGTCCTGCCCCTGTGCACTCGAAGAGAGGTGGGGTTTGGATGTGGTGTTAGCGCGGTGCCAGTTCCCTGGACGGGAGGCAGAACCCCGTAGCCCTGCGCAGCAGAAAGGTTTGCTGCCCTTGCAGCATCTGTGGCGCTTGGGAAGTGCTCCTGGAGGGAGCTGGATGCACAGGTGGGAGCTGAGAGGGGTAACCGCGCTCGGAGCCGCTCCCGGGCAGCCGCACCACATCAGCCTCTCCCGCAGGGAAATGGCTGCTCCTGCTTCTCAAACGTGAATTTGTCTTAAGGCAAAACTGTTGCCACTCAGGGTTTTCTTTAGAGCTCTTCTCCAGTTCCTTTTATGCTGCCGTGTCTTAAATTTTGGTAGCTACTGCCAGTGAGATGAGGAGAATTGATACTGATGATTCAGATACACGCACAAAAATAGTGTTCTGGGGAATGTTAGCTCGTACTGCACGGAGCAGTGGGAGCGCGGAGCCTTCTCAGAGCTCTTTCGCCTGCTCTTTAACGCTAATTGTTCTCATGTCTACAAGCATTTTGTTCCTGTTCACCTGTCGGGCAAGTAGATTGTAGTCTAATGTGCTGGAAAGTATCTACAGTTTAATCTCTTATTCCTATCTTCATCAAATCATGAGCTGCATTTTGTTTTATTGGTTTATGGATTTTCCTTTATCATGTTTATCATAAAACTTCTGCCCTTGCATTATTAAACAGCAGAACTCCGTAGTAATGTTTTGGTGGTTAAAAGCCATCCAACGTGCACGCTGCTTTTCTGACATCTTGGTGGTTGTCTAATTTTGGAGGCAGCAGCTGATGCAGGAGCCTTTCTTGTCCTTTATTGGTGTGAAGTGTTCTAGCGAGATGTCAATTTGCACGCTATTCTAATTAGCCAGTTCGTTAGTGTCGCGTTGCTGCCTGGTATCAAAACGCCGGAAATCCGTCCGGCGTGGCTGTTACTCTCAAATCACGCTCCCGGAGCATCGCTGGCAGCTTCAACCAAGCAATTCGTGGGTTTTCTTAGATACATTTTCCCAAAAACTGCCTTCGTAGCTGCAGCTTGGAAATACAATTTTGTTCTTTCGGGTATGTTTTGCATTAATTTGTTTCCCTCCTCACCCGGATATCTGACTGCCCGGAACTGCATCCTCTACGTCCTTCCCTTTGGCATCATGTGGCACCGCAAGCCTTGATCTGGCTGCTGCCTGTCTGTGTTGCTTTGTTACCATATACATGGCTTTATTTCCTTTTTTCGCTTGGAAGTTGGTTTTTTTTTTGGAGATCACAGTGGTAACATTCACTCAAGTCATGGCTCATCGTGAAGGATGCTTCGCCTGCAGATTTGCTGACTGGCTTAGACCCTTTGCGGCGTGGTGATAGTGGATGATGGCCAAGTTATGTCAGGATTTACAGCATGGGCACAAGTGCAGCGCTGTACCTGGTGGATGCCATTAGACACACGGGCTTGCGTTATGTTCATCGCACCTGTGTGTCACACCGGCCCTTACACAGATTTACGGCGACTAGAAGTGCTCGGGTTGTGTGTTTGCATCGTGTCAGAGAGCATCTTCGCATAGCTGCTGCTGGAATCTGTGTTATTGGAAATAGAGCAGCTCAGCTGGAAGGGACCCGCGAGGATCGTGTGCTGATGGTCATTTGAAATGCTCTGAGGTGACACAAGGCTGTTTTCTCAGGAGTTTGGGCCAAAAGATAGCAATTCTCTCTGCCTTGCTGCTTAAAGGCTTCCTGAGCCTCAAGCCTGCCACATTAGCATGTGTAAAACCTTTTTTTCTTTGATTTTGACTTCACAGACTGATTGGATTTCCATCACAAGGGTGCAGTCGCAAATCCATCTGGGATTCCTCACTCTGGTGTGTCGGTGTGTGCTGTGCATTCCCCTGGTGTGTTTATCAGCCTTCCCCCCCCAGCACCCTGGACCTGCAGCACCGTGCATGTATCTGGAACCTCTTCTGAGCTGATCTGCAGGCTGTTGCCCTTTCTCCATCACAAGCTTCCCAGAGGGCCGCTGCGGCCCTGACACCTGCAGGAATTGTTTTTCCAGTTGTGCCAAGGCTGTGCTATGTATTTTAACTTTTTTTTTTTTTTTTTTTTACTTAAGCACGGCGCTCAGCATCTTAGTTCTTGCAGACAAAGCGTTAGTGATCCCTCCTGGTCACACTTCTTCTCACGTAATTCTCCCTGTACGCAGTGAAGTCTCCCACGAGTCTCCAGCGGTCTCATGTTTGGAAAATACCTAGTTCGCTGTAGGAAATTAAGGAGTAACACACGTGTGCTAGGACTGACATGGACGGGGTGTTGGCCTTCTGCCTATATCTTAAAGTAATTATCCAGTGGCATTTGGACTGTCACATTTTTAGACTGAGTTTCTTGGTGAACCCGATCCCTGCGCAGCTGCGATTGAACAGGGTTGTGTGCGGTGTCAGTGCCGGGCCTGGATTAGCCCTCTTGCCCAGGCTGTGGGACTGCTGATTGCCTGGATCATATTCCTGTGGGTTATGTCCCTGACTTCCAGCTCCATCCATTACCGCCTGGTCTGGCTGTTGTTTTCTTGTTTGGGGTTGATGGTTCTCCCCAAATTGCAACGTGTGGCTTTTGTGGGAGGCGAGGGGGAAGGTAAACCACTTCTGAGTGTGAAAAGTATTCATTTAAAGTTGCTTTCAACATGTAGAAAAGGATGTGAGATTTTTTTAAGGATCTGGATTTGTAACTTCAAAGCAAATCTCGACCAGATCGCACTATTGCAAATGGGAATTGTTTGGACGAAGGGAGTTTTCAGCTGAGTTTCAAGATTTGCATGGCTGTATGACTAGAGCACTTTGACAGGGGTTTAGTAAGGAGATTTTTAGCAGCCCTTGCCCTTATGCGTCAGAGGAGCTTCTGCACAGCTGTGGTAACACCTCCATAAAAGCAAGGAAATGAAATCCGTGTGGGGTTTTTTTCTAACCATGAAAATCAGAAAGACTTTTTTCTCTTTCTAAAACCCTTGTGCCTTCTTCAGGCTGCGTCTGTGTGTGTCTGCCTGTTGTTTTGTAGAAGAATGTTGAACTGAAACGTACCTCAGCAACTCGTGGGCCTCAAGTGAAGCCTTCCAAGTGATCCTATCTCTTAAATACTTAATTTTCTGCCTGAAGAGTTGCTGCAAACGTTTGGAAGCCGTGTTTTTCTTACCCATGTTTTTTTGGCACGTGGAAGTGCTTGTTCTTAGGCTGTGCTAGCCTGTAGTACTGTCTTGCTGGTGCAGCTGAGGAGATACTGGCACACAAGGTGGCATATTAAATTTCTATTCCATAAATGCGTTGTTTATCCCTTTATCTGCATTTTGTACGTCGCCTGGTGTTTTCCAGTTGATCAGGAACACCTCGCTTCCCCAGAAGGGAATGCACTCCCAGAGCTTGTGCGGAAGATGCTGAGTGTGAAACCTTGTCTCTGTTATCTGGTCACACCAGTAAGACAATCAGTGTTTGGAGAGAGGATGTCCCAGCTGATCCAAAAACAGTGGGACGGTCTGGGTCAGTGTGGGGCTTGTTTTGCATTCCTGCCCCTAAGACAAGTATAAGTAGAGTGAGGGCAGTAGCCTGGCAGCTCAGTAGAGCTCCTTCTCCCACCTAGGTAAGTCAACGCTGTGTTTGATTTTGGTTCTGTAGCATGCTGGTAGAGGAGCTTGCCTTTTTAGAATCTATTTGTATCGTTCAGGTAACCATTTCTGGCAGAATTATCCACGGGCATTAAAATGAGGCATGTGGCACCAGTGTTGTATTTTCAATTTTAGACAGCTGCTTCGTGTTTTGCATTTTATTGCCTGGGCTGAAGAGACACATCTCCCTTCAGCGAGGCAGCCGTGGGGGAGCGGAGCGTGTGCGAGAGTAATGGTGTTTGTTCCCGTCTGCATCTGTCTGGAAGGAGCAGTTGCAGTTCGCAGCCGGTTATGGGTTCTCCCAGATAGAAGTTTGCTGCAGATCTTCAAAGGCGATTTTAATTACCTGGCAATCTAAACTCCTTTTGTCTTTCAGATTTATCTCCCCTTCGGAGGATCTTACCCTTGTTCTGATGCTTAGGTTACCTGGAACACCAGTTGTTGTCTGCTCGTTCTGTAATACACTCATTAATTCTTAGTCAGTGAAATAAATTACTTTATGTAGCGTAGAATCATAGACTTGTTAAGGTTGGAAAAGACATTTAAAACCATTGAGTCTCAGTATAATCATGTGCTTCTCTATAACTTTGTAACTTGTTAGTGTTTTACAGTAGCTCGTCTCTGTTTTTTTCGTGTGTCCTGCTTGCATCCCACTAGAGCAGAAGGGAGAGAAATACCCTTTTGTTCCGTGGTGGCTCAGGCTGGAGCTGTCTCCTGCTGCTGCTCTTCTCGTGCTCCCTGTCTCCTCCTTCTGCCCCTTTCCCCCAGAGCACTGTCTCAGTCACTTGTGTGTCCGTCCGATTCCCGGTTAGAAGGAGCTGAGCTCTGCGCTGCCCGTGCCCGCCCCTGTGCGCTGTGCTGTAAGTGCCGGCTGGAGCTCGGTGCGCGGGGCCGGGTGTGAGGGTGGCGGCTCACGCGGAGGGAGCGGGCGTTCGGCTCGCACAGGTGCGCTGCTGCCGCGCGGCACACCCGGCACGCCGCGCCCACGGCGGGCTGGAGCCTTGCCGGGCTGCCCCGTGAGAGTGCCCGGCGCTGGGAGCGCCTTCGCTGCTCTTGGCACACGGGGAAGGAGCGTAGTAAGAAGGTGCTAAGGCACCTCTCGAATGTGTGACGGAGTTAAAAGATGGGCTCCTCGAGAAACTAAATTTGTAGAATGTGGAAACTTGGCTTGCCTGTAAAATGCGCTGATGGTTCTGGTGCTTCTGGAGAAATGTGTCACAGCATTTATCAGTACTGATGCCCACTGCCCTCACCCCTCTTTGCAGGGCTCCGGGACTGGCAGAATTCCTGTCGAGGGGACTCCTGAATTGCCGTTCAGTCACGCAGCAGCAGCGTGCAGCAGCACCCAAAACCCTGAACAAGTGGCCCGGCTTTCAGAAGTGCTGAGCAGTCAGAAGCTCCTGTTGAGCACTGTGGCAGCTGAGGGGTGACTCAACATTTCTGAGGATCATTCCACTTAAATAAGGTTTTATTTGCTTGATCTGAATCTTCTGAAAGTCAGCGAACAAAATTCTCATTCATGGTTTTAGGGTTGTAGGAGATAAAGCTGCGTGTCTAATTTTAATAATCTCTTTACTTAAAGCTCTTTTAGCTAATAGCTTTATCAGGGCATTTATTGTGATTACTTATGCATATCTATCTGGGATGCTGTTTTGTATTTAAGGAAAATGATGTTCTATCCTGTTTCAGCTGGCAGGCTTTTACAGATTAGTGTGAGTTGCCATAGAGAATGACTGGCAGGTTAAGCTTGACTTTTGAAAGGGGCTTATTGAATTGAAACACAAAAAAACCCAGCACTGAGGGAGAAATTTTAATAGCTAGGTAAAATCTGTGATCCTACTCAAACGTAGAGGTAATTGTTTTTCTTTGGGAGGAATTAGGTGCAGAAGCGTCCTTACAAAAGAAGAAAAGGCTTAAAAATGGGAGGGAAGGGGAGGGATTTGCACCGTGTGTTTTTTCAAGTATATCAAAGCATGATGTATTCAAGTTAAAATTGTAGAAAATATCAAATAAGGAAGAGTTTGTTTGTTTCCTTTTAAAATTGTGCTGGATTTGCCTGACAGCGTTCATCTTACAGGGAGGGAAGCCATGCGTTCACACTGTGTGATGCCATAACTTTCTAAATTAACATCCCACTCTTATTTTTGTGCAACACATTTGTTTCCAATAAATAGCTGCTACTTCAGTGCCTCTAATAACATGGAAAATTCCAGTGCTGTAACAGGTCTTTGACTGGATGTGTTCCTCCTCAGATAATGTGACAGGCTTTTTTTTCCCTGAACTTTTGAAATCAGATATTGACATGGTTGAGAATGACGTGGTAGTTTTCAGAAAGGCTTGTATTTTAAGCTTACTCAGAAAACGTAGTAAAATCACTTCTGCGTATTTGTTGCCAGTGTTTTAAGACAGTCAGAGCGTGTAGAAACGTCTCAGTTGGTGATTACACGAAGCCAGAGTTGCCTGAAGAACCAAAGCAGCTTTTTGGCCGCAGCAGCCTCCTCCTCTGTGACTGCACCAACCTGCTGCTCTGCGCTTCTGGGTAAAACGAGTTAAAGCGTAGTGATGGGCTCGTCCGGAACCGGGGAGATCGGGCCAGCTCTTCTGACTTGTGGGTTGAGAGAAGCTTCGGAAGGATGAGGCCTGCTGGCTGCGGCAGGAGCGGCTCCGTGGCCAGAAACCGCTGCAGGCCCTTCGCCAGCGGAGTTTGAGGCCAGGGCTGCAGGGGGTCTCCTCCTGATCTCACTTTGGTGTCGTTAGCACAGCTCTGCTTGAGACAGGGTGGAAGGGCTTTTCCTGAGTGGCTTGGGTTGGTTTGTCTTGATCCAGAAAAAGCTGGATGAGGACAAAGAGAAATGTTCGGGTTTTCATGTCTAGAGATACACGCAATACTGATTTACATAAATGTGTAGTGAGAGAATGGCCAGATAAAATTTTTGCCTTTCTGTTTAGCAGAGGGAAATAGAGTTATTCTGAGGTCAGAGCACAGCTGAACTATGAAGAGGGTTGTTAAATAAAGATGACACATGATTCTGGTGTGCGTTTATGCTTCCTCACTACTCGGGTTTTGTTTAAATCAGTGTCCCTTGATTCCCAGTCAGTATTTTCACTCAGTTTCATCCTGCCAGTATAAAACATAGGAAATCATTGTCACCGTTCTCCTTTTCCTGACTTGTGTAAGAATCCCTGCCTTTCTATATGCACATACTGTGTGTGCATGCATATAAACTGTATTTAAACTTTATTTAAATGTTGTTACTAGGGGAAGAATAAATCTTCCATCTAAAACTGTGCAAGCAGCCTCTTAGGCATGTTTTAGCTATCATGGGACAAGCAATGCAGTTTTTTCATGTGCTTTTAATATCCTGCACTTAGCTTGAAAGTAAAAGAAGAAAAAAGCCACGGACTTCCTTAGAAACATGATCTGCGATTTGTTAAAAACAATTCTAATGTAGATATTTTTTCCTCCTAGGTTTTACCAAGAGACAGTACATCTAACACTTAACTTGGATCATCTCTTGTTCATCAGCTTGAAAATCATAACAGCCCCCAAAACTGACATTTGATCTGAAAGAAAAAGCTGTGACAAATGGACAATATGTCTATTACTAACACGCCAACAAGTAATGATGCTTGTCTGAGCATTGTCCACAGCTTGATGTGCCATCGACAAGGTGGAGAGAGTGAAACTTTTGCAAAACGCGCAATTGAGAGTTTAGTTAAAAAGCTAAAGGAGAAAAAGGATGAATTGGATTCTTTGATTACAGCTATAACCACAAATGGAGCTCATCCTAGCAAGTGTGTTACAATACAGAGAACGCTGGATGGGAGGCTTCAGGTTAGTACCAGTGCGAATCAGATGTTTTGCTCCTGGCGCAGCTGCAGCAGAAGGGAGGGACACAGGCTGCTAGGGTGGTGAGGAAGGGCAGCTCTGCTCTGGCACCCCCTCTCCCTGGCTGTAGGCGTGTTTTGTGGCTGGGGCTCCGGGCCGCTGCAGTAGTCACTGTTTTTTTGCAAGAGGAGCAGGAGGCGTTGGCTCGGCCGTTCCAAACGTGCGCGTGGCAGTGGAAAGCAGGGTCCCGTAACCAATCCGGCTGCTCGTCCTGTGTTTCACTGCAAGCTTGTGTTAGCCCTGTGCTGGTCAGCAGTGTGGGAAGGACCTGTGATCCCTGGCTGAGGTACTCCAAGGAGTCTGCACTGGGACGTGCATTAGCCTTACACCGTCAGAGCTCAGTACCTGTCCGGCTTGGGCTGTGATCTCCTTGTTCCGGGCAGATGGCGTGTTTGCTGGATAGCTCTCTGTCTACCCTAGAAACATTTTTTTAAATTTTTTTTTTTCCCAGTATAACGGATTGGCATTCTTCTGCTTGTAAATTCCTTACAGCGTAGCTTAGTGCCTCGTTCCTCTTCTTCTGGGGCAAAGCTCCTGCACATCCATGGTGGGGAAGGTGACCATACATAGGACCTTAAGCACAAGTTCTGCTTCTGCCATTTTGTCTCCAGTATTTTTTGCTTAAGAATCACAGTGTTGACTTGACTGTGGCAAAACCCTAACGTAAACTTCTTTCTGCTGGGCACAGAACTTGGGTAAACTGTACACCACCTTTTTTTTTTAAATATATTTCGATGATGGAGAGAGGGTGCGGTGGTGTTTGTTCCCTTCCCTTTTTGCTTCTTGCCGTGTAAAATGCAGTGCCTTGCTACTTTCCCAATCAACTTTTGTGTCTGACTTTTTAGGTGGCCGGTCGCAAGGGATTCCCTCATGTGATTTACGCCCGTCTGTGGAGGTGGCCTGATCTTCATAAAAATGAACTCAAGCATGTTAAATATTGTCAGTATGCTTTTGACTTAAAATGTGACAGTGTCTGTGTAAATCCTTACCATTATGAGCGTGTAGTATCGCCTGGCATCGGTAAGTAGACTCTTGAATTAAGATGGAATAGTGGGAATGAAATGTGAAACGTTTCTGAGTGTAGAAAATACAGGCCTAAATTAGAAACATTAACTTTTAATGACCCGATTATAAATCACCCTCATATGCTCCCACCTGTCTTCTTAGTGGAATTACTCTTTTACCTTTATTCCAGATGTGAAAGAAAAGTTTGTGGGTTTTGTTTAGGCCTTTCTGTTGGCTTTGCACACAGTTCTTGCAGTTGTTGTGCGTCCTAGGAATAACTCAGCAGTGAGCCTTGTGTTGTGATGCAAGGGTTCTAACAGGCAGAGTGTGCAGTACTAATTTTTAAAGGCTTATAAATGTTTAAACGTGTTTTAAGATCTCTGAATATATCCCTCTGCACCCCCCCTTTTCTCTTTCTTCTCGTTAAAGATCTCTCAGGACTGACACTACAGAGTTCTGGTGAGTAGTTGTGTTTGCTGCTGCGTTTCCGTGGGCTCGAGCTGTGTTAAACCCCTCAGTGCAGGCACAGGTTGTTCCTCTGCCTCTCTGGGAGGGCGTGTAAAGAGCAGAGGGAGATGCATTTGTGTCCCCGGCTTTGGAAAACCAGCCAAGTACCATGTCAGAGGCAAGTATTGATAAATTCCTGAAGCACAGCTTCAGCCAGGCTTGTAGCTACATCCTGTTTTCATTGCTTCTTCCTACTTACGAAACCCAACAGAAAAGAAAACCGAAAACCTCACGGCTGAGTGCTGCTAATGATAAAAGAGACACCCAAAAGTGTGTGCACCTGTATATGCTAATTAATTGAACTGGGAATACTAAATGTGATTTAATAAGTAGGATAAGAAGAAAATAATAGAAATTCTGTAATTAATACGCAGTTGGGTGAAGGAGCCTGATATTCTTGCTTTCCCCGAAACTTGAGAGAAATTGGACATGAAATCTCTCAAGAACATAACTTGGAAATCTGAGATTGTACAGCTGGTAACCGCTTTATTTCAAAACTGATTTTATTCTCCTTGCAGAGGAAATTCACAGAGAAAGATGTTTGTGTAATCCAGTGATTTTAGCACATTATTAGATGTACCCAAGCAAAAATGAACCAAAAGAACCCCCCACCGAACTTCCCAACAAACTTAACTTCACAGGCTTTAACCTGTGTGCTCATCTCTGCTGATTCGCATTGTTGCCTGTGTCTTCTGAAAAATGATCCTTCCGTACAGAATCAAAGCTGATTTTTCATTCTTTAATGAAATTATTTCGTTATTTAATGCCAGCAGTCAAATACGTCGTAAACGTTTCCTTGTCCTGCTCCTGGTCTTGCAGCAGGAAACGGATTTTAACATATTTTAGGCTGCTTTAAAAACCAGCATGGGAGGTAATGTAATGTAATGTAGGAGTTCTACTCGAGCATGCTTAATGGCATATGTAGAAATAAATTGTTGTAGTGGCAGTGGTAATTCCCCTACATTGTGCGTGGAATAGTCTGAATTACTGGCTGAACACAGAGTAGTTTTCTGTGGTCTTTGAACGTGAATTTGATGTTTCTAGTCAGTTTGAATGGGAGCTGCTTAAAATTACTCCGGGGGTGCATGAAGTTTATGTGCCATGTTCACGAATTTGTGTTTTTCGTGGGAGCTTTGTGTGCGTTCCTGCTTGTAGAAATTGGTTGGTTAGCTACTGCCCTAACATATATTCAGCTGCTTGAAAAAAACCCACGTTTTTCCCTTGTGTTAACCGTGTCCAGTCACCCAGTGATGGACTGGGGAGCAGAATGCTGTTGAAGTCTGCTGTTCTGAAGTGGGACGCAACTGCTTGTCCAGTAGCACTGAGCAGAATAAACAGCTTGCCTTCCCGTCCAGTTACGCCTCCAGGTTTCCTGCTGCTGACTCGAGCTGTTTGTTTGTGATTTGGAGGAGCGCTTCAGCGGTGTTTGTGTAGTTCAGATCCCGCCCCCCAGGACTCTGGTGGCACCGCTGTCTCGGCAGCGGCGCGGCCGTGCCTGTGTGTAACCCGTGGTGTCCCCGCAGCTCCCTCCAGCATGCTGGTGAAGGACGAGTACGTCCACGACTACGAGGGGCAGCCGTCGCTGTCGTCGGCCGAGGGCCACTCGGTGCAGACCATCCAGCACCCGCCCAGCAACAGGGCCTCCACGGAGCCCTACAGCACCCCGGCCATGCTGGCCCCCACCGAGGCCAGCACCACCAGCACCACCAACTTCCCCAACATTCCCGTGGCTTCCACAAGTAAGATCATCGGGGCTGCTCAGCGGGGACGTAACCACCGGTCTCTGCCAGAGCAGGTCTGGCGCTGGAGCCGTGCTGCACCGCGCTGATAGGAGTGCGGGGATAACGATGCAGGCGGCCTCATGAGTATTAACGTAAGGTGTTAATTGGGAGCATCGTTGCGCTGCTGTGTCCTGGTGACTATTTTTTCCATTGAGACTGGCACTGCACAAGTGTTACGGCACTGTTCTGTCTGTGCCAAAGGTTCAGTGTCAGAACATTAGAACAGTTGACTGCTAACACAACTTTACGGTCATTATTTGGTAATTGCTGTGGAGATGGAAGAGTTTTATTGTTGTATTGCAACAGCAAGCAGAACAACAAATGTATATACTGTAAAGTGGCAGTATCAAGAGATTTTTAGGCAATTCTTTAGTCTTCCAGTTTTAACTTCACTATTTTTATGATGGTTCTCTGTGCTAGCAGAATGACAGCCCTAGTTAATATTCTCATAAGTCTGTTGGAGTGCTGCCTTGAAGTTTTTGTCACTTTTCTGTGTGTCTGGTGCAAGTGTAAGAGTTTGGCGTCCCAGCACCAGAGGCACCCTTCAATCCGGCAGGATGGCAAGGCACTGAGAGCGTCCTGCAGCCCGAGCGCAGGGAAACCACGGCGCTTGGAGGGGATGCATGTGAAAGATGTGTGAATATCGTTGGTTTCATTACCAGATTTGAATTGTGTTGGCATGGTGTTTTGATAATGTTTGTTAATTTTAGCTGACAACTTTTTGGCTAAAACTAGTGATGATTTGGCCATGCTGAAACTCTATGTCTTTATTTGTCTCCAGCAGAGATGAAAAGGGTATAGGTAGTTATTCTACTGCCTCTGCACCACAGTGTATAGTCGGTAACCTTTTCTCATCAGTGCTATGATTGTTGGAGGCAAGTGAACATGAAAAAAAAGCTCATTTTAATGTTTTACTGCAAGTTATCAATGTGTTAAATTCTGGTAGCCACACCAGTTTTGAGAGTGCAAATGTAATTGTGAAACTGTTGATAAGTTTAGTGTTAATGGCTGAGCTGAAGCCTTTTGAAGTCAAGTTATGTTAACCTGTTCTGAAATATCTGTAGTTTTAATCTTAGATAATTCTTGAAATATTTACTTGGGAGAAAAACAAAACAAAACAGAACAGGGACTTTCTGAGTCCAGTGTTGTACGCAGCTCTACTGAAGCAGTGTTTATAAAAATAAAATACTGTTCAGAATGTTTTGGAGGAATGTAAATAAATTTAAGTGAGTGTCCTCCTTAGGAACAGTAGTTAAAACATGGTGAAAGCAAGCAACTCACTGGACCTGCTGTTGGCCTGTTTGGATTCACACCAAACCTATTCCAGCCATGCTATCCAGTAAAAGCTGTGACATCTCTTCTTCTCTCCTTCCAAGCTGAAAAACGAGATGTGACCAAAACAAAAATGTGGTTGGTAAACAGTTCTCTGCATACTCCTAGTCCTGAAATGTTAAGGGTGTCAGAGTCAAAATTACCTGATGCAGAGCATTTTGCCTCAAGTTTCCTAAGACACTCTGGCGGGTGGAAAAAGAAGTACTGAAACCAAACTTGTGGGAGCTGTGTATTGCAGTGCCCTTAGTGGGGTGTATTTTCCTACCCAGTAGTGCTGAGCTCTTCTTAATCAAAATTTTGGAACGTTCATGAATAGGTAGTGTGTTCTTTTACCAGGTCAACCTACCAGTATATTGACAGGTAGCCATAGTGATGGACTCTTACAGATTGCATCAGGGCCTCAGCCAGGAACTCAGCAGAATGGGTTCACAGCTCAGCCAGCCACTTACCACCACAGTGAGTATTTACATCTGTGCACTCTTCCTAGCCTCCTCAATCCAGTTTCCAAATGTTCAGGAGCAATAGAGGACTAGAAGGGAGATGGGGGAGAGCTCCCTTAGGAACCAGCGTCCCGTTTGTCTTTGCAGACAGTACCACCACCTGGACCGGGAGCCGGACGGCCGCCTACACGCCCACCATCCCGCACCACCAGAACGGCCACCTGCAGCACCACCCGCCCATGCACCCCGGGCACTACTGTAAGCAGGCTCAGCCCCCCAGCTCTCACTGCCTTTTCGGTGTCCTTCCCCGGGGCGCTCGCTCGGGCTCGCTCTCACCCTCGGGTCCTCTTTTCTGCCTGTAAAACTGCCCGTGCATCGCGTGCTGGTCCGCTCTGGCAGCCCGGAGCTGAGGGGCTCTCCTGGTGGAGCAGCAGCCACCAGGAGCTCAGGGAGCTGCAGGGGCACGTCCAGCCACACCTGACAGAACAGCATTTCCTTGCTGAACCTCTCCTCCAAAGCTTGGCAGCCTTGCACCAAACACTTCCCTTGCACGAAAGGAAGCTGATTCAGAATCTGGTGTTCAGATGTTTTTCTCTTTCAAAAGTTGGAAATTCTTGCCCGTTTTTATTTTTTGGAGGATTTGAAGTCATGCTGAGCTTTGGAAGACATGTGCCCGTGCACACTTGCCAGTTTAAGAGAACTTGTGAAACCTTGTGCAGTAAATTATTGTCAGTTCGGGAGTGCATTGACACACAAACTTGAAAATCTTTTTCAGCTATGAAATAGGACAACAGTCTGTTATTTTACAGTACAGGAGATGGGATGGGGAAAAAGAGTGGTCAGGCTTCTGTTGTAGGGGTCTGTTGTAGAGATGGAAAAACAACTCCCACACAAATAAAAGATTTCTAAATTTTGTAGCAAAAAGCTGGAGCAGTTCTTTATTTTCTAATACAGTTTTTATTAGAAAGTTCCCTATATTAGAATATATAATATATATTCTATATCAGAATATATAATACTTTAATATAGGTCACCTGTATGCAGCAGGTGTTGTTAGTGGAGGGGAGAATATCCTGTGAATTAACCTTAGAATGACTTTTCAGCCTGTCTCTATCAATACAACCGTGGTTTAGACACAGTTATTAAGATCCATTCCTTCATTCTGTTAGGATCCCACTTCATTTATCGTGTTATTTGTCAGGAATAGCAGGATGTAAAAAGCACTAGTGGTGCTGTAGATACGCTATAAATGTTTTTCAGTGCATGTGTCTTTCCAGAATTAATATTTGTGAGTGGCTGGTGATGCCACATTGAGCTTTTCTTGGCTGCTGCCATTTGTCACTTCCCGGAGCCGTGTGTTTTGACACCTCCCGACGCTGTGCCTGCTCTGACATCTTGTTGCAGAAGCTGCTGTTACTTATAATCCTGTGTTTGAGTCTTCCCTCCCTGTTCTCTGCTGCCTCTAGGGGACCTAGGTCATCAAGGGGGGAGAATAATCTGGTCCCAAGATTGTGTTCAGCTTATTGCTCTTTAGAAAATACGTTCTCCGGGGCTTTTTTCCATCCTCAGTGGTTGTTTCTCATGATCCAGTCCACAGCATGTTGGACAGCCTGTTCTGTGATTGATGGAGCTAATGAAGGGTGGTTTCGTAGGAAAGCAGTTTAGGAAAGAAAACCTTGTTTTTGCTCATGTAAAACAAACGGCGTGTTTTCTTTTAAAGGGCCAGTTCACAATGAGCTTGCATTCCAGCCTCCTATATCCAATCATCCTGGTGAGTAAAACCTGACACGAAATGCAGTATTGTGAGAGATGTATGATACTGTGAGAAGGAGAGAAACCTTATTGTGGTAAATCCTGTTTTGAATTCAGGTATCTCTTTTGGAATAGGGACATGAGCTGAGAACTGGGTTTAAGTCAGATGCCCGAGTCAGGCACTGCCGCCCTGAAGGCAGCCCTGTGCCGGTGTGTGACTCCCGCCGAGCTCCCTCCTCAGCCCTGTTGGGTGCCCGCAGCTGCCCTTTTTGCCTGCCTAGAACATGGTGGAGCTCAGGCCGTGCCAAACCCCGCTAGGACCCGTAGCCTAGCAGTCAGTCAGCACAGCCAGACACCTTGAAGAGAAGGCCCTGTCCTCGCTGGCGTTGTGGTGCTGAGGTTCCTCTCTGGGCCTTTGCCCAGAAGCTGTGCAGGAGTCTCCCTTGGTGTCGCAGTTCCGGGGGCTGAGGAGGTGCGGTCCTGCAGTAGAAGCTCTCTCTGTTGCAGGTGCAAGGTGATATTTTGTTCTTAACAGCAGTAACACCGTTCCCTGCAGAGCTACATAGCTGAAAAGCCTGAAAGTTAAACTTGTTTGGTTTTTGTCCAGTTACTAAAGCTGTGCCAGGAATGAAATTGTTGATAACTGCTGGGTGAACTTAACTGTAGCTTAATTGTATTTCGTGTTGTTTAATATCTCTGTCACCCTACTGATTTCGTCTTATTGGGTCCTTGCAGACGGGAGTATTTATTTGAAGATAAAAAAACTGAAAGGACTCATCTTGGTTTATTCTTTCCTAATCAGAACAGTTTCCTAAGGCAAGCAGGTGTGCTGCTGGATGCTGCTGTTTGTACTGAATGAGGGGGAAAGCCCTTCTTCCCCTTGGCTTATCAGGGTGTTGTGTTTGGGTTCTGTCCTGTTCTGCTTGTCCCATCCTGAGTGCGCTGTAGTGCTGGTGGAGTGCCAGGGCAAGGGAGAGTGGCTTCACAGAGGGCAGGGCTGGATGGGATATTGGGAAGGAATTCCTGGCTGTGAGGGTGGGCAGGCCCTGGCACAGGGTGCCCAGAGCAGCTGTGGCTGCCCCTGGATCCCTGGAAGTGTCCAAGGCTGGGTTGGAGCCCCCTGGGCTAGTGGAAGATGTCCCTGCCGTGGCAGGGTTTGGAACGAGATGGGCTCTAAGGGCCCTTCCAACCCGAACCATTCTGGGATCCCGTGCTTTGTTCTGTGCTCCCCAAGCAAGGCCCAGCTGTGTTCTCCTCTTGTGGAAATGGATCCTTGCGAAGGTGCTGAACTCCCCAGAACCCACAGTGACCTGAGCTTGTGGCAACTTTAGGTTTTGAGGTGTCTAAAGACAGAAGCTGTAACACACAACAACCAGGAGGTTTGGCAGGCCAGCTGCTCCCAGGTGGCACACAAACAACTGATGCTCGTGTACGGAATCACCTGGTGCGCTGTCGGGTTTCACTGCCTGCTTGGGCGTTTGGATTTCGGTGGAATGCTTTAGGGAGAGTCAGGGTCCTCTTTCCTCACAGGGTAGATTGTTGCAGTTGCCATCTTTCCTTCGTAGCCAGTTTTTCAAATACATCAGAGGCGTTAAAAGGGGCCTCTTTGCTTTCAGACCGTGCCATTTTGTTCTGCTCCCTCGGTTAACACCCCTGTTCTATCCCGTCCCTGACGCTGTGTGCACACAAGATCAGTGTAAGATCTTTGATGTTCTTCCCCCTGGTGTCCTGCTTTCCAAATCCAGTCTGCTCTGCAGGGAGGGTGGAGAGAACGGCCTTCACCTAGGAAGGATCACCCTGGTATCTGCAGCCAGATCTGTTGCAGAGTTAGTTTGTGCCAGCCCAGCCACGCTTGGGCCTGTAGCTATTACCTGTGTGTGTGCTGAAATTGGAGCCGTGAATTGTGGGCAATGCAGAGGGCTTATAATCTGAGTGGAATTATAAACTATACACGAACTTGTAAGATCTTAAGGACAAAAACCTCAAGCACTGATGTGTGCTCGAATGAAAGCAAGCCCATGTTTGCTGTGGCATGTAGTATTTTTCTGGGCTAGCAGACATGTCTTTGTCTATCCGAACGTGCTCGCGTGAATGCGCGCTCTCCTCTGCATGACAAATGCAGTTGCAGAATTGATTGTCTGGAATGGTTTTACAGGTCTTTTGTGCCTTTCGGGCAGTTAATTGTATCTGTTGTTCAGCTCCAGAGTACTGGTGTTCCATCGCCTACTTTGAGATGGACGTGCAAGTCGGGGAGACATTTAAGGTCCCTTCCAGCTGTCCCATTGTCACTGTGGATGGGTATGTGGATCCTTCTGGAGGAGACCGTTTCTGCCTGGGCCAGCTGTCCAACGTGCACAGAACAGAAGCCATCGAGAGAGCAAGGTACCCCCAGGTCCCCAGGCTGTCTGTGGAACGTGACAGTATTTTGTGTTCGGTGTGTTGCCTCCCTTTGGAAATGTCGAGTAGGGTCTGTTTGTGTGAACGGAATTATCTCAGAGTGTATCTTTCCGTGCCACTCCTGCGATGCATTCAGAGCTGAGCTCTGTGGCAAAGCCCTGCCGGGCTTTGTAGCAGTTGCTTTTCTTTGCTCTCAGGGGCTGTGCCTCAGGGACAAAATTAGCAACTCGTGCCATTATGTATGCAGGCTGAATATTGGCTCTCCACACCACAGAGTGATGTGAGAATGGCTGCATGTACAGATTTGTCAGAGGAGGGAAGGAAGGCTGGGAGAGAGCTGTTGGGTTTTCATTCCTTCTCGCCGTGCCTGTGCTGCCCTTTGAAGTGGAAGCTCACAGAACTGAAGCAATCTTGCAGCTTTTTTTTCCCCCCCTCTTTGAAAGGAGATGGAAGAAAATGATTCCACTTCTCCAGAAATGTCACGCTGTGACAATCAAAGTGTTAGATCGCCGTGGTGTCATCCAAACAAACACACGGTTCTGCACTGCAGCGTGGCTTTGTGGATGTTCCTGAGTGCGAAAAGTACTCGTGGGGCTGGATGCTTGCGGACAGAACTGAGCGTGTTTGGTGCCCCAGTTCTGTGTTGAGTGCGGTGGCAGCTAATCAGGTGTCACTGCTCCTGCATTCTGTGTCCCCCGTGAACCTTGGCGTGGTATTGCAGATGGGTTTGTACTTCACAGGTTTGTGTATCCTAGTACCAGCTCACACCTGAAGTACTAACTGCGGTTCCGAGCCCTGGTGTGAGCGCAGTCTGGAGGGAGGTGCCGGGGGCTGGGAGCTGTGGTGGCCCGCTCGGTGCGCGCGCAGTGACGGCTCTGTCCCCTCCCCAGGTTGCACATAGGCAAGGGGGTGCAGCTGGAGTGCAAGGGCGAGGGCGACGTGTGGGTGCGGTGCCTCAGCGACCACGCCGTCTTCGTGCAGAGCTACTACCTGGACAGGGAGGCAGGGCGTGCCCCGGGGGATGCTGTTCACAAGATCTACCCAAGTGCATATATCAAGGTGGGTCTGCTGCTCCCGGGTGAAAATCCTGGGGGAAACTGTGTGTGTTTTGTCCCAGAAATGTTACGGAGGCCGAGAGGCACTGAAATAAATGCAACTCTGCTTTCAAAAACCCTGACGATTTCCATTTGTAGGTCACTTAAAGATGACTTCTAAAAACGACTCTAAACTGAAAGTGTCCTCTGGGTGCTATGAAAGTAAATTTTGTACTTCATCACAAACAATGTCGATAGCAGTTCTTTGTATTTTTAGCCTAACAGGTTTAAATTAACTGCAGCTAAAACTTTGAGCGTAGGTTATCTGTTTCTTTTCTCCGAAAAAAGCAGAGTTGTGAAAGTAAATATAAATGCAGCAGAAGTTTAAGGCATGTGTTGAAGTGTCATGAACGTGAAGTGATCCAGAGGTCAGAGAAAGTTGCACGGAAACATTTAATTTTGAGGAGGTTCTCACTTGGACATGCCTCTGACAGACTGTGAACTTAGGCAGGACAAGCCACACTCGTGAAAAACCAACCTTGTATTAAACTGCTTGAAGTTTGCAGTGGTTTGTTGTTTTAACCATCAGTTTTGCAGGCCTTTGTGCAGTGAAGGTGAAGGAAACCCCACGACCTCTGTGCATGAGCTTTTTAATATGAGAACAGAGTTCTTGTACGTGTGTTAGTGGCAAATAGTGTTTAGTGATCACAAGGATACAAAATGCCACCAGCCTGAAACCTGCAACCTCGGACCTGTCAGTTATTGGCATTTCATTCAGATAGAGTATCATTCTTCAGTGCAATAAAGTGGGACTTGTTGGCTTTTTTTATTTATATGCCTATTTTTCTGGGAGTCCTGGGATCTAACCAAGAAGCAGGGATTTAATCCGCCTCTAGCACCCTTCAGGCTGTGATCCACACAAGGTACTGCTTCAGGCGGGTTTTGGTATTGCCGCTGGTGGTGACATCATGAGAAGAATCTGTAAGAATCCGCTTTAATGGATTATTTCTGCTAGAAATTGAACTAGTCAGGGCAGGTTTGCCGTTACCCAGGTGGGCAGTGAGGCTCTGGAAGCTGCGTGGGGAGAGCAAAGGCGTGCGGGCTGCGGGGCCGGGGCTGGGCTGTTAATCTCTGTGTGGGTCCGGGCAGGTGTAAACCATCGAGTGTTTGGGTGTTCCACAGGTGTTCGACCTGCGCCAGTGCCACCGCCAGATGCAGCAGCAGGCAGCCACTGCCCAGGCCGCCGCCGCCGCCCAGGCCGCCGCCGTGGCCGGCAACATCCCCGGGCCGGGCTCCGTGGGGGGAATCGCCCCAGCCATCAGTGAGTACATCACAGCCTGGCCTCGTTCTGCCTCCCCTGGCACGTGTGACCAGCGCCCCTGGCTGACCCCCGCAGCCGGACAGACGGGCTCGCAGTGGGGCAGAGCACGGCTGGCAGCTGCTCCTGGGCTTGTCCCTGCCCCACCGGCCGCTTTCCCCTCCGCAGCCTCCAGGGAATGCTGCGTGTGGAGGTGGCTGCTCATTGTGCTGCAGCACAGCACAGCACTTGTACGTGCGAGGTCACGCTGCTGCTCTAAACAGGCATTGCTGGCTGCTCAGACCCCGCCTTGAGAAACGATTGTTGTATCTGAGCTCCTAAAAATGTTACTCCAAACAGAGATTACTGGGCAACAGAGTCCTTGGCTAGGTGTAGGAACACCCACTATTAAGATTCTTGAGGAGGACTGGGGGTGGTTTTTTTCTCTTTTTTATTATTATTATTCTGGGCTGGTGTTTCCTTAGTTCCTAAATTCTGGATTCTTGAAATTGTTCCAAAGTACTTTCAGAAGCATAAGTGCTTACATGTCTCGGGCTGCTTTGTGTGCCGTGGGATTCCTTGTGTTGCCGTGTGGCTCTTCAGCTGTCCTACAAATTGGTGAAAGCGTTTTGAGGAATGTGTTTAACTTTTTTGTCTTAGCCGTACTTGCGATTTGAGGTTTGCCAGCTGTATTTATGTCTGTTCTATCAGCTGGGAGTGGTGGTGTTTGTTAATCCAGCTTCCTGCAGGCGCCCAGTCTGAGTTCTTACACTGGAAATGCAGCATTTGGCAAACCTCAGAAATAACTGTTTTGTGACTGGATTTCCTAAGCGTGGCTTACATGCATTGTGTCATGTAATGCAACTGGGTTTCATCCCATCTGCTTTGTGCAGGGCTGGATGGGATATTGGGAAGGGATTCCTGTCTGTGAGGGTGGGCAGGCCCTGGCACAGGGTGCCCAGAGCAGCTGTGGCTGCCCCTGGATCCCTGGCAGTGCCCAAGGCCAGGCTGGACGGGGCTTGGAGCAACCTGGGATAGTGGGAGGGGTCCCTGTCCATGGCAGAGGGTGGCACTGGATGGGCTTTAAGGTCCCTCCCAACCCAAACCATTCCCTGGTTCCGATTACAGGCAGTTTCTCAGCACCCTTTCACGATTGCAGAACGCTGGGAAAAACGGAATTGTAAGGAATGGGGGTTGATTGCTGCGTGGATTGCAGCGGGGATGTGGCGGCGTGGGCTGCCCCGGCGGGGCGAGAGGGAGGCGTGTGCGGAGCAGGAGCCAGCGGGGATGTGCGAGGGAA
This sequence comes from Rhagologus leucostigma, assembly GCA_013397725.1. Taxonomy (NCBI): domain Eukaryota; kingdom Metazoa; phylum Chordata; class Aves; order Passeriformes; genus Rhagologus; species Rhagologus leucostigma. Next base: position 20,607 of record VZTD01001910.1, on the reverse strand, counting down.
CAGATCACATCAGCGTGCGAGCGCTCACCCGGCCCCTCTCCCGCCCAGGTCTCTCAGCTGCTGCCGGGATCGGCGTGGACGACCTGCGCCGCCTGTGCATTCTCAGGATGAGTTTTGTCAAGGGCTGGGGGCCCGACTACCCGCGGCAGAGCATCAAGGAGACGCCGTGCTGGATTGAAATCCACTTGCACCGCGCCCTGCAGCTGCTGGACGAAGTGCTGCACACCATGCCCATCGCAGACCCCCAGCCCCTGGACTGAGACCCTGCTGCCGCTCTGCGGGCCCGCTGTCCTGAGGAGGCTGGGTTGTAAAATACGGTTCTGTTTATAACCTGAAGATATATTTTACTTTCGTTCTGCTTAATCTTCTAAAAACAGGTTTTAAAAATGTGTTTGCCGCCTTGCTCTTAGCAGAAAGAATCTGAACATGCAGAATTTGGATTTCAGTTGTTTTCAGAACTCAGTAGTCATAATACAGGGCTTAAAGTGGAAGGTAAACGCTTTATAGAGACTTCACAGTATTGGGTTTGTTCCCTTTGAAACTCTCCTTCTCTATTACGGCATCTTGGTGATCAGCCTCACGGGAGCCTTTTGTATGCAGAATATATATTATATATATATTTATATCTGAAAACTCCTTCTAGTAGTTAAAAACATTTACCTTGTAGCGACTTTAAAATTCCAACTGATTTGTGATATTCTGTTTAGGGAACGGTAGTTAACAGAAGTTTCTTTATTTTGTTGATGATCATGTTATGATTTTTCCAGGTTAAAGCCTAGCAGCTGCCTAAAAGTGAGGGGATGACACATAAGTTGTTGGCATTGATCAAAAACTTCACTAGTTTTTAAAAAAAGATAAGATGTCCTAGATTTTTATTTATGTAGCCATGTGAGTTTTAAAACACTAAAGGAAACTGATACTTTCAGTGCTGGCACTCGGTTTAACATGAAATACCCAGCCTGCAGAGTTGCCACTGAAATTGCATCGCGGGTGCCTAATGGCAGGAACGTATTTTCGTAATTACTACTGACTTCTCTGATTTTCCTCCAAAAAAAAAATACCTTATCAGGTATTACAGGTAAATTTGCATGGCTCTTTTTACTTGCATATACCACGGAACGATGTATGGTAACCCATCAGTATTTAGGGCTCGGTTTTTGTATCTGTTCACCATTTCCACTCAGGGCAAGATGGCAAACCTGTTTTTATACCTCCTGGTTATTTTAGCCCTCTGCCATCGGTGACCGTATCAACGGGCAATGACCTTGTGTAGAGAACCCGCAGTAGAAGAACGTGCACGCGTGTCGGCTGCACGACAGGTACTACGTGTATGCTTTCTCTCTAGGTAGTAGTACAAATAAAAGGATGGAAACCCTCCTTTATAAAAATCTGGTGTGCTTCTGGTGTGTAATTTTGCACCCTGAGAGCATCGATCCTGAGCGATGGGCTCCATCCCTCGGCGAGGACAGCAGCAGCCAACAGCGGCAGGAACTTCTCGTGGTTTAAACTTGCAGGAAGCAAGGCCGGCCTCTCATGCTTCCACTGCTCCTCAGTAAAAGCGCGTCCTGAGGAGATCTGGTTTTGGCCGTGGGACGGGGTGTGAGGAGGGAGCAGGAATTCCGTCCCCTGCAGCGCGTGCAGGAGCTGCAGTTCAGTTCACGGCTCCGTACGAGGTCCTTGGAGCCCTGGCAGCACAGCTGGGGCGCTGAGCAGCAGCAGATATCCTGGAGAGATCATTCAGGGGCTTTTTGCCAAGTTCTTGCGTGGTTTCAGGAGCCTGTAGAGGGCTGTGGCAGTGCCGAGGTGTTGCTTTTCCCACACGCTGGAATTCCTGCAGGGGCAGCCGGGAGTATTGGTCCCTGCTAGAGGTGGAAGCTCTGGAGCCATGGCCACAAATGGACCATTTTTCCCCGTGTTTTTGTTACTTCCCTGCTCAGGCTGACTTCGTATGAGATCGCTTTTTCTTTCCCCTCAGGTGGCAGCCTCCTGATCTTTGGAAAAAGCAGTGTTTGCTCTTCTCCCGGCCTTCAGCTCCAAAGCTGCTTGGCTTTGCTCTCTCCTTAATGATCCACGGAGCTGCTCCCTGTTCTCGAGGAACCCTCTGAGTGGAGGGTTCTGACACATCCTCAGAGCAGCTCGTTAACCAGCAGCTGGGTTTGATTTGGCCAAGAAACCAAAAGCTGCGTGCCCTCCCTGCTTGCCAGGCTCCCCTCTGGGGCGTCTGCGCAGGCGCTCGGGGGCTGCTGGCCTGGCTGGGGCAGCGCTGCGAGAGGCTGGGCTGGGCTGGGGTTTGTTCCCTGCTCGCCCCAGCACCTCTGCAGGGTGCTCGGTCTGAAACTTGCGCCCCTCGCTGATGTGTCGATCGTGCCGAACTCGGACGAGATAGGGAAGGATTGGTTCAGCCTGTTGCTGCTCCTGCTTGTGTTAGTTCTGAAAGAATTGGGTTGCTGAGGCTGGATCTTTTTGCAGATGTTTTGCAGGTCTCCACCTGCAGTGGAGTACATAGACGGCCCGAAATGTTCAGAAGGGAACAACAAAATAATATCTGATGATTTTATTACAGGAAATCACTGTATGCACATCAGGAGGAATCTGAGGCAGTAAAAGCTGAGAAGGCATTCATCCTCTCCACCGAGCAGTTCCCAAAAGGATGCAATTGCAGCTGCTAAAGAAAAATGAGACAATCTTATTCTTAGTTTTTAATATGCTGTTAAATTAACTTTTGTACTTTTATGACAAGGCATAAAAGGCAGCACATAATGGGCTGGAACCCGCTCGGCAGCAGCAGACACTGAGTTTTTGACAGGCGTGCATTTATGTCTGAGAGCTGGAAAAGAGCTGCAGCTCCTTGACAGCTGTGATGATCCCCGTGTGCACTGCAGGCAGGGGTGTCAAGGGTGTCAGCCTTGTGTCTCCCCAGCTCTGAATGTTTCTCTGTCACGTTCAGGTAACCCAACAAGTATTTGTTCAGCTTGCAGCCGCTGCTCACCGCCCTGCTCCCGTGTCCGCTCTGATTAGTCCTTTCAATGGAGCAGTGGCCCCTGTGTTCCTCACCCTCAAAACCCTCTTTGTGCTGGGACTCTTTGTGATTTCACTCGCTGTGCCGGCGAGCCGGGATTAGCCCCGGAAGGTTTAGATGGCTTTATTCCCGTCATTGTTAGCTGGGAAAGCGAGGGCACTCACAGCTCGTTGGAGAGGCAGGAGAGGAAACCTTCCCACTGGAATGGTGTGGAGGCACTGAATTCCAGCAGGAGTCCCCTGGAAGGAGACACAGCCATTCCTTGCGTCCCTTCTCTGCTCCTGGCGAGGGTGCTGTGCTGGGGGCCCTGGAGGGCTGGCTGCGGCATCAACACTGCAGTAGCTGCTCCGGACCTGGCTGCTCGCCAGAGAGGGGCCTGCCCTGCAGTCACCACGCTGCCCCTGGTCACCAGGCAGGGCAGCAGCAGCCTGGAGCCTGAGCCTTGAGCCCACCCCGCTCGTTGTCACACCCCTGGCGCCCACAGCTCAGGAGGGGCCACCTCCCTTGTGCCCGGGAACCGCGGAGTTTCTGTTCCGTGCGGTGCAGGCGGGGGCGGCTGCTGCTGCCAGACCCTCGGACACTGCTCACACCCCGGGCTGGTCTCCTGGGAGACGCCTTCGGTCTCTTGCCCAAAGAATCCGCGCGTCAGGAAGGGCTGTCCCGCTCCTGCTTCCCTGCTGCAGGGAACGGCCGGGGTTGCCGGTCCCTTCCTTCATGGAACCAGCTGGACACAGCGGATGGGCCCTTGCTGAGTGGGGTTCAGGCTCGGTGTGAGAAATCCTCCTTGCTGCCCGCCTGCCCCGCTCAGGCCCGTGCACGAGCGTCCGCTCTGGAACCGCACGGTGCTGTCTGGTCAGGGGTGCTTAGGGCAGGGTTTGAGAGGCACTGCTGGTCCCGGCGGTGCTGCCCCGGTGCCTGGGGCGGGCACACGGCTCTTCACCAGCACCGGGCTGGGCCCTCCGGCCCCGCTGCAGCTCCTTGGCCCTGGGCAGGGGAACTAAACGGGTGGAAAGCACTTCTCCAGCCTCGTGTAGGAGCTGGATGCTGAACATCCACTTTGATTGCATCACCCCAAATCTCCCCTTGACCGTGCGTTTCTGACGGTCATCCCGCGGGCGTGAGCGTGCTGACCCAAAGCTGCTGCCCGTGGGGCTGCTGAGGCCCCCGAGAGCGACCGTGCTGCGAAAGTGTCACCGGGTGAGGCCTGGTGAGAGCAGAGTCACCACCCACAACATCCCCAGGGGTTTGGCTCTGTTGGCTGCTGCTGTGCCTCGTGAGTGATGCATCGCTCCCAAATTCGCAGGACTCGCACACCAACACCAGCTGGTGCTTTCTTGCTCCAGTACCACCTTCTGTCTTTCTGGTGAGGTTTGGTAGCACCACGGAGTTGTGATTCAGCTGGATTGAGATCTGTGCAGCATCCATAACCCGAAACTCACCGTGAGAGGGTTTTTCGAGCACGGAAGCCTAGTTTTAAGCATTTCTTTTTTCCGGCCATTGCCTTTTGATAAGTGGTCAACAGAATTCCCAGTAGTTCCTTTGTAGCTTCCTGTATGTTTTTCATTAGACCTAGTTTGTGGACAATATACTGTAGCTAACTTTCCTGAAATTCTGTAACAGAGTATGTTTTTGATTAAAAAAGGTAAAGATTCAACTCTTGGCTTCTGTGTTTCATCCAGCAGAGAGCTTTTCCCCCACTTCTGGGGGGTGGTCAGAGCTGCCGGCTGTGCTGCGGCCAGAGCTTGGGGCCAGGGCTGCAGTTCCAGGGGTCAGTGCTTGGGTGGAACCGGCACAGAGCCCAGAGCCAAGCCCAGTGTCCAGCGTGGGCCTGCAGGTGCCCAGGTGCAGCTGTCCTCACAGTTCTGTGGGGTTTTCTTACCAAAGGAGTTGTTTCTCTCAGGCCACTGGCCAGGCTGGGTGCGCTGTGGTCTGGGAGGGAGGGTCACGGACCAGGGTGGGCGGGTGGGTGACATCCCCAGCTGAAAGCTGCACGGGACCCCCCTGCCCCTGCTCCGCAGCCATCAGGTGTAGAGCTCTGCCTGAAAAATGGATAAAATCCCAGCCAGCACCGGCGCTGGGGTGTGGGGATAAATCAGGGGGCCGGTGGTGCGTTTGTAATGCTCTGGGCTTGGGCTGATCTCAGTGAGCAGCTCTGTCTCCTGATGAAACAGAAAAGGGCAGAGCAGCCCTCTGAGCCCCGGTGATTCGTGAGCACCAGGCAGGGACGGAATTCCTGCTCTTGGCAGCGCGGTGGCCTGAGCAGGGCCGGAGCTCCGAGGGCTGTGAGTGCCCTGCTCTGCGGGCTGTGCCGGGAGCCGTGGCGTGGGGGACGCTGGTGGGGGAGTCACCACGGCTGCTGAGCTGCCAGACTGAGAACGGTGACATTCCCACAGGGTGACATTCTCCCAAAACATCTGCCTGGATCTACGGAAACATCAAACCCTCAGGTTCTCCCACAGATTCCTGCTTGGTTGCCCAGTCTCTCCGCCTGCTCCTCAACCACCACCTCGAGCCCATTTTAGCTCCCGACCTCTCCAGAAAATCTTCTCGTTGCTCCCTCCTGGCGCTGCCGCCGCCCCTCCTGTGGCCGCTGGCCGGTTGTTGTGGTCAGCACCAACCCCTCCGTCCATGAGCTGCTGCACGTTTTCCCCCTGGCACTCCCACGTGGCTGCGGACGTGGAACAAATCCACGCCACAGAGCTAAATCAGGACCCAGAGGCCTCGGTCCGAGCACAGCTCCTCCTGCCGCGTCATCCTGCGGGTGAAGGGTGGGATTCCCGTTTTTAGGTTGTTTTTCATCTTTCCTTGGCCTACACGTGCTCACTCTTTAGAGACAAGTGGAGCTTGGCCCTGCTGGCGGCAGGCACAGCCCGGGCGGGGAGAGGCTGCTCGGCTGCGGGGGCTTTGGGCAGGGAGGGACCGCTGGGCTGCGGGGGCTTTGGGCTGGGAGGGACCGCTCGGCTGCGGGGGCTTTGGGCGCAGAGCCGGGGACGAGCCGCCCGGAGCTCCCCGCTGAGCCCGGCCCGGCTGCCAGCTGGCGGGACAGCCTGAGCCCGGGGAAAACCCCGCTCCCAGCCTCGCCCCAGCCCTGCCGGGGGTCAGCGCGGGCCCCAGACCCCGCCAGGGCCCTGCCGGCCCCACTGCCCAGCTGCACGGGGCTGCACCGCCACATGTCGCCGGCGCTGAACTGTGACCCCGCCTGAAAGGAGCCGCGCCTGGCGCTGGGGGACGCGGGAGGAGCAGATGGCCGAGAGGCTGCGGGGCCCGGGGCTGGACGGCCCTCGAGGGGCAGCTCGGCCCCACGAGCACACCTGGGGCCGGGGGGACGAGTTGGTGCCAGCCTCGGGCAATGAGCGGCAGAAGTTCGAAATCCTGCAGAAAATGAAGAGGTTGCTTTGCTGGTTTTGGTGGTTTGGGGTTTTTTAAGTTTTTTTTTAGTTTGTTTTTATTCGCGTGCAGTTGCACTGCGGCAGAGCCGTGCTGCTCCGCAGCAGCTCCTGCGGAACCGTGCGGGGACGGTGTCACACGCCTGGGTGCCCTCGGAGCCTTTGCGGGGCTGGTGGCTCCTGTGGCTGCCGGGGTTCCCCGGGCACGGGAGGGCTGGGCACAGGTGCCACCAGAGCCACGCCGGGCTGGCGGCAGCTGCAGCGCCACAGCGGTGGCGGCCACAGCACGGTCCAGGCTCGTGTTTGTGCCTCGCGTCAGGCTCAAGGCGTCCCTGCCCTGCCTGGGGGCTGGGGACATCCCTGCGGCCCTGCCACCGCCTGCCCACGCTGTTTCCATTCTCCTTGCCGTGGGGGTGACCCAGGGGCAGAGGGTCACCGTCCTGGGGAGCCCCGGGAGCTGCCGCAGAGCGGCGGCCGTGTCCCGGCAGGGCTCGGGTCCCCGGGTCCCCGGGGTGGGTGCCACTAGATGTCCTTAGTGCTCCATCCGCCACCGCGGGAGCGCGGGCTCCGGGGAGCGGAGGGGCCAAAGTCCCCCCAGGGCACAGCGCCCCACGGGCCCGGCCAAGGGGCCACGGCGGTGGGGATGTGCGGCCCCGGCGGCTTTGGGAGCAGGAGCGTGCTGCGGCTGGCGGGGGCCACATCCTGTTCCGGTCCTGTTCTCCACGGCCACGGGATGTCAGCAGGCACTGGGGACACCCTGGGCAGCGCCCGGCAGTTTGGGGCGGTTTTGTTGGTTTGAGGAGTCGGGTGAAGTCCTTGGTCACGGCAATGCGGCCACGGCGACACTGAGCAGCAGGGCCGGGCACGGGGCAGGGCGGCCACGCCACGGGCACGGGGTGACAGGGCCGGGTCCTGGGGTGGCAGCGCTGGGGATGGGGATGGGGATGGGGCCGCCCTGGGTGCAGGCACATCTCCAGGGACAGCCGGCACTGCGGTGGCAGAGCAGGGAACGGCTGCTGCGACCTGTGGGACACCTGGCAGGGGGTGGCAGCGGCAGGGGGAGGGGACGCGGCACCGGAGCACTCCCAGGTCCGTGCGGGCTGGGGCAGCAGAGCTGAGGACAGAGGCAGGGAGCACCTCAGGGAATGGGGACAGGAAGAGAGGGAACGGCCCCAGGCTGTGCCAGGGGAGGGCCAGGGTGGATATTGGGAACAATTTCTCCGTGGAAAGGGCTGTCCAGCCCTGGCACAGCTGCCCTGGGCAGGGGTGGAGTCCCCTTCCCTGGAGGGATTTAAAAGCCGTGTGGATGTGGCACTTGGGGACATGGGTCAGAGGTGGCCTGGGCAGTGCTGGGGGAATGGTTGGACTCGACGCCCTTGGAGGGCTTTTCCAGCTTAAAAGGTTTTGTGACTCCGTGGTTCTCCCTGGGGGCTTCTGGGCCTTGCCACGATCACCCTGATCCACTCCTTTTTCTGGATTTATGGCCCCGGTTTCTCTCCCGCCCTGGCTTCACAGCCTGACCCGAGCACTGCGCCTCGGCCTCGGCTGCCCGCGGCCCCACCGCCCTGCCCAGGGGTCAGAGAGCAAAGTCCAGCCTTCCTTCGGCGGCTTTGTCCTGCTCCCCGCCCCCAGCACTCCAGGCTGGATTTCACAGAATCCGTTTAGGTTGGAAGAGGCCCCCGAGGCCACCCCTGGGTCCGACCATTCCCCCAGCCCTGTCAAGCCCCCCGCAAACCCACAGAGCTTCGGTGTGTGGGCTCTCCCACAGCCCCTGCTGCAGCCCCTCTGCCCAAATTCCATTTATTTGCTTCACAGCCTGCTCCCCCAGCTCCTTTTAGATGCATTTACTTTAAACTTTTCCCAAGCAGGTTTTGGAAGTGTGCTGCAACACCATAAAAAATTGGGCCGGGGCTATTTTGAGGGGAAAAAACCTCCCAACAAAACCTGCTCATTTTTGGTTTGTGCCACTTCTGCTCCTGTCAGGAGCTGTGGCACGGGCAGGGACCCCCCGAGCCCTGCTCGCTGCACAGCCCGGGCCGGAGCGGTGCTCGGTNGCTCCCGGCCCCGGGGCGTCCCGGCCGCGCCGGGGGGCAGAAGTGCTGCGGGACGGGGATCGGGAGCTGCCCGCGGCAGGGAGCTCCTCCCGGACACGGGCCCAAGGCTCACCCGCGGGTGTCTCGCCCAAACTCTGCACCCATTCCGGCCCCCAGTGCCAGCTCACTCCCGAGTCTGGGGGTGCCGGGGTCCCTTCCCGAGGGCAGCCCCCCCTCCCGCCTCTGCCGGACCCACGGGTGCCGCCGGACA
>VZTD01001909.1:293178-476954 GCA_013397725.1 Rhagologus leucostigma | reverse complement strand
TGTTTCATCTTCCCCAACAGTTTAGTAAAGTGAAATTGTCTTATCAGCTTAATGAGGGAATTCTTTCTCATGAAGGCTTTCACCAGAAAAAGCTGAAAAGAAGTATTTTATCATTGGAGAAACTGGATGGGCAACAATAAAAATGAAAATTTTGTTCTTCTTTACAAGTAGATGACTGGAGGAAGATTACAGATTTTTAAACATAATCGCCATTATCTCTTCTCAAATGTTGATTCTTAAAAGTTGCAGACAGGTTTCCTTAAATAATGGGCTCAAAATCTTCACTGCTTTCTAGCAGAAAACCACTGAGCTAAATAACTGCTGAGTTAGTAAGTACTCTGCCTTTTAGTTTGGTTGCTCCTTTATGAGCTCCCGACTAGAATACCATTGCCTTGATAAGGAATACCGAAGGAAGGGACAGAGAAAAGACAGAGGGAACTTAAAGCACACAATAAACAGGAATCCAGGCAGTGTGCCACCAGGGCTGCTGTACAGCTGAGCAGAGGAAAGTAGTGTCAAGAAACACCCAGGCAAATCGGCAGCTTTCAAATACGAGGGGGTCCTGGGAAATGAAGCATAGAGTGGTTATATATCCCTTGACTCCAAAAATACAGGGATCTCTTACAAGATGTCTACCCCCAGGCATCTGATATCGGAGTTGCTCTGCCTTCAGTGTCAACAGTGCCAAGATTTCTCCTCTGGACTTTGGGTGCCTGAAGCTGATAAAGTCTTCACTAAATTGCATATTCTCAGACACCTTGACTCCATAACAAAATCTGGGGGAAAACGTCTGTCATTTTTCAGTGTATATTGGATTGTACACTTGTTGTCTCTGAAGGATCCATATCAATTCAGGCCATCCAAATGGTCTGTGTCGTTGAATTTGATGTCCTTTGCACAGAAGATAGCAGTAGAGATAAGATTCAATTATTATAATTGATCTAAACTGGAACTCCAAATAATTTTTTAATGCTTTGACAGCACTTTCTGTAGGACCAGATTAGCCAGTTTCTAGTCTGAGGATGAATGTCTTTGTAATGAGATATGTGGTGATGCCTTCAAAGTTGAGAGAAAACCCTACTACTCAAAGCCATTGGGTAAGGCTCCACAAGACTTTGACCTCAAACAATAACTAAGGGTGTTTTCTTTTGTGTCAAGTTACTATATCTTGTCCAAAATCAGGCAGTTAAGGGAAGGAATAGAAATGACCTGTGAATCTTTTTGTAAAGACTACAAAATACAGACAATACTTTAAATATGACCTTTATTCTTGCTTGTTCATATTTTTATTTGAAGATTTACTTTTTCAACATTCAATCATTCTTTAAATCATTTCAGGCTATCTCATCTCAGCACACCAATAGATATACATTTTCTCAAATGAAAATCTAGGGGAGTTTTCTAGGAACTTAAAAGTTTTCTGGAACTTGACATTTTCAAGAAGTTTTCTCAGGGACTTTATCCGGAAGACAAGAAGTCCAGATAAGTCTGTCAGTTGCTTTAAGATGCTCTGAATTAGTTCTGTCTTGCAGGACAGCTTCGAGCACATCTCAAGCTTGGTGATAATTTCTGGTGTGTGTAGTCAATGCATTCAAAAGCTTTCTTCCAAAATAAGGATAAGTTGGGGATTTCGCCCTCCTGTAGGTTTCTTGAATGCATGTTGCTTGGACCTTGCTCTTTCTTAGCATCAAAGGCCTCTGGAGCCTTCAGTCCACACTCCTCCAGCCCATTGCCCCCTGTTAGTACAAGCCCAAGGGCTCTATAGAGAGGAGCCTCTTTGGGGAGTGCCATTTCATCATTTGGCCTTCTCACTTCCTAGTTCTGCTACAGGCTCACACACCAAGTTTGAGGACAAACTTTGGCTGAAAACAAAGCTGAAAATTTAAGGGAAGATGAGAAAGCATCCAATTCACACCAGAGGGAAACGGTGCAATTAGTTTTGTTGGAAGAGGCATCCAATCCGCTGTACACATATGGCATAAGTGTCCGCGAAGTTGGTAGCCTGACAAGGAGAACAACTCTGCTCTCGTTCAAGCTAGTGGGAAAGAGATTGGCTCATCTGTGAACAAATGCCATGGTCTGGGGGCTGTTCTCTTCCCGTTCTCTTTTCTTTGGCTGTTTTTTTCTTCCTGTCTTTCATTGTCATTTTTTAAAATGACTAACAACCTTTCTGTAAGAGAGCGCAGAAAGCACGACTGCGTTTAAAGCATTTCCACTATCTGCTTCTGATTGATTTTTATCGTATTTCATAACTGACTGGAAACATGACTCTTAACAAAAAAAAAAAAGTCCACTCTTCAGTTCCCAGCTTTTAATGAATGGGAAATGACATGCCATACTCACTCCAAGCAAAATATTTACTTCTTCTCCATATGGTTAATTACAGTTTTTCTCTTTATTGCCCAGGACTCCTAAACAATTGCTGCAAGCTTCTCACCAAAGTCTGCAACTGCGAAAATAATTTTTTGCGTTCACTAAGTTAAATCGTAACATAACGTGCTGCTCATCTTTCTAGACTTCAGGTCTTGTGTAATTCTGTGTAATGTATAAGGTGCATTATAACATGCACTTGTGATTAATAAGATTGAAGAGCCTTGGGAAATTAGCTAGAGAAGTCGTAAATGCTACATTTCCGGAAATGTTGACTGGAGGGAGCTTTGAGCATGTTGACTGAGGGAGCTTCCACTTCTAGTGGAAGATGTGGCAGGGGGCTTGGAAATGGATGATCTTTAAGATCCCTTCCAACCCAAACCAGTCTATGACTCTCTGAAAAATGTCCCAAATGGTAAATGATTTCTTGTCAGAAATGTCAGAAAGTGATGGGGGTTTTTTTTGCTATTACGACTCCCACATTTTCAGAACAAGGAGTTAATACCCTTCCCCACCGAATTAGGGCAACTGGCCTAAAATTGTAAACACAGAGAATGTTTCACTTTTTATTTTCTTTCTTGTCTGATGAGTGCTGTGCTGAGACAGCTTGAAAGGAAGCACTTTTCCCAGCAGCATGGCTACCGAATGTCTCCTGAGAGGTGATAGCTGCTGCTTCTGTCTTTCAGACCACAGACTCAGATGATATGAGGATTGTGACCATGCATCTCTTCTTTGGCCCCCATGCCAGGTAAAAGGTATTTTCTCATCACATGCAGTGTGACCTCCCCTAGCCTATGACTAAGGCATGCTGTGACCTACCTTCCCATTTAAACTTGAGCTAGAAAGGAAAGGGTATATGTGTACCAATTCTTAATGCCCAGGAGATATTTTTTAAATAATAGAGATTTGGGGAAGAAGGGGGAAATCAGTTAGATGGGAAACCCAGGGCTTATTACCCTGTTTTTTCCCCACTCCAGGGCAGACATATGTGTGTCTGGAGAAATATGATGAGTGTGTGTTTTAAGCTCTCCAGGAAATAAGGCCCAGTGGATTGAAATAGAAATTCACTTGATTAAGGGCTGATTTAAAAATTTTGTAAATAGCAGATTAAAAATTAAATAAATTCCTTTTTGAGAGCTGATCCACTGCTTGCAGATTGACTTTCAATATTTAAAAATGCATTTAAGTGCCATTCAAGCATCCACAGAGACCAGCAGTCATACTTTGGCTTTGTCACCACAGTTCTGGCTGATATAGCATTGAGTGCATCGCAGATTCCCCAAAATAGGAGTACACTGCACATCCCCCAAAATAAGGTTAGGGAGAAGGATGGGAAGAGAGATATGGTGTTAAAAGACTAGGATGATGGGATTCAAACCTTTTTGGTCTCTGGGTCTTTGAACACGGTGTGAAATTATTGACAACAATCAGGAAGTGTTGGCTATGTTTGATGCTTCACTTATGGCTCAATACCTAAAATGGAGAGACTGATTGGTTTCAGAGCACGTTGTAATCAATATGGCATATTTGATGAATATTGCAGCTTTAATTAGCCATGACTCGGTTGTTTAGTGTTTCAAATGAGGAAAACGATAATGTCAACACTCTAATTCCTAAGAAAAGAATTATTGCCTTATTTTCTGGTATTTGTTTTGGTTTATGTATATGCATCTTTATTTCTGTGTTTGTGTATGCTCTTTGCTTTAGTGAATATGTGCTTTTGCAAGCTAAGGTTGAGGAGAATTTGTCTTTGAGCTGAGACTGACAGAAAAAGCTTAATCTGCAGCAAAAACTCTTACGTTTGTTTTTTTTTTCTTGCAGGGTTGTAAAAGAAGAACAGACTACTCCCACAGAGCATGGTCATCATACTCCAGCAGCAGGGGGTAGTGCTGTTAGCTTGCTTTCAGCACCGTCTTTGCAAGAGTCTGTGCAGCCTCTAGCACTCACACTGTCTGTCGCCATCCACAGCTGTAGACAGTGTCTCAAAGCCCAAACTAACCATTACTTAGGAGTTTGTATGTGCTACAATATTTTAATGCCACTATAAAATGCCACTATAAAGGGCCCTACAGCAATGTGATTGATGAGCACATGCCTCATGCCCTGAGTGGTCCTGTCATTCCTGAGGCTGTTAGATGAGCAGGGGATGTCTTGTGGCCTCTCTAATTAGCTGACCCTACAGCACACAAAGGGTGCCCCAAGGAGATCTGTGCCCACTAAAGATGTCAGCTGTCCCTGCAGGGAAGTATGCTAATGAAATAGCATGCAGGACTGAAGTACACACTGTCATCACGGGTGCTGTCAGGGTTAGGGGCAGAGTTAGATGCCCCAGATCAGAACTTTCACAAATTTCAACTGCTAAACCCCAAATAATCCTGATCAGGACAATGTGATCCCGAATCAGAAGAAAACAATATCTCTGACTCTCCTAACTGGACACAAACAATGCTGGGTCCTTCTAAAGTATCATCCACTTTTAGAGATGCCTCTGTCAGAGGAAGGGGTAGACCTGCCTCTCTGTTGTAGAGTTCACAGAGGGGAGAGTGAGTTCCAGTTCAGAGGATTAACCAAGGCAGTGTGCCATATCACCTAATCAGGTTATCATCTATGCTGTGGGAGTATGATGCCTGTCTTGCAGAGCTGAAACTGGAGAGGGTGTAGATACCTGAGGGGAGCTTTGCTGCCACTGAGATGAAGCTGCCTCAGGACTCATCCTGGATACACTCACATATCTATGTGGATGACCCTGTGGGTCCTACTCCACCACAGTTACTGGGATCCAGAGGGTCCTGGAGTGGCCAAAGATCACCCCACCCAGGTTCGAAGATGGATATGGCTTTGCCTTGCATGAATGCCAGTAGCATTTGTAGGGACACTGTAAGAGAGCAACTGAAGAATGGACCCAGGGAGATGTACAAAGATAAATGAGCTCCTTAATCCTTGGCCTTGTCCATTCTTCTGGTCTTTAAAAATGCTGCGCAGGAGGTTAATCTGCCTCAAACGCCTCCAGCAGCAACCTGACCATGCTGAGACACCCTGTCTCATAGCATACCTTGTCACAGGTTTTTTTCCTGTCACAAAGTTATTTACGTTTGGTGCCTGACAACTACTTGCCAATCAGTTAAAATATATAAAAACCTAATGCAGTCTTACCCCCTCCCTGCAGCTGCGTTTGTCCAGCTGTCCCCTGCAATGAGTGCTTGCTGGGCCTCCCCTAATGTTCCCAAACCCTCAGAAAGGTGTATTTCCCCCCAAGAGAATAAAAAAAGGGCAATAATCCCTGGATAACATGTAACATGAGCCTGCCTGGGGTCACTCAGCAGCAGCCAGCATAAAACGCCTAAAACAAACAATCCCGAGCTTCCTGCTGGTGTCTGCTTGTCTTTGGTTTCACAGCTGAAGCTGCCAGTCCTCCACAAATTGTACCCTGCAAGAAGACTCAGAAAAAGAAAATGTAAAGTAGGAAAGAAAATTACAAAAGGGTTTCTAATAATTGAAATGTCAAAATCGGGGTATTCCAGTTACTTCTCAGCAGAAGACTGGAGCTTTTGAGTGGCTCCTGTTGTTATTTAAATGTGCATGAGGCTAGTGGGGGATCTAATTAGGGGCTTTCTAATTGTGATAATGTTGCCTCGAGAAGCAGCGGTCTCTCAGAGACCACAACAATCTTTGAGGTAAGCGAAGAGAGGAACTTCCCAAAAGAAAGGGGTTGTCATTGCTCCCTGAGAAACAGATGAAATTAGACTTTCCCTCCTTTCAAAACGTGATTCCTTCACCCACAGGTTACCAGGATGGAGCCTGAAAGTGGTGAACAGTGGAGACAGGCCATGATGAGATGATGGCCACTTCCAAATATTGCTTTCATTGTAATGGCTTGAAAGTCCTGTGAAGTTGTGGAAGCGCTTTTTTCCCCTCTGACAGATTCAGACTTCAAACCAGACTTTTCAAAGAGGATTTTTTATACAATTGGCCACTTTTTCTTCCCTTCCCTTCCCTTCCCTTCCCTTCCCTTCCCTTCCCTTCCCGTCTTTCCTCCCTGAGTTCCAACCCATTTGCCATGGGCAGAGACAGCTTACACCAGCGCAGGTTGTTCAAAGACCCATCCAAACTTTCCTCTTGAGATCTTTCTGATTTCTGCAGTTTTGATAAGAATTAAACCATCTAAATTGCCTAGTAGTTTTATTCGCATGTATCAATTCCTGGAGAGGCAGGAAGTTTGTGTTTGAATGATGGATTGGCACACCATTAGCTCTGATTGATATGGCATCTTTAAATGAATACTGTCATCTTGCACTTAGAGATGAGTTAGTTATTTTGCTGAGCATTTCATGTCAGGATGGGTCCCTGATGAGCTATTGAGCTTCTTGCAAGGGAGAGCATGGAGAAGGTGGTTCTGTTTTGTGTGTAGGTATATAAAAGCAACAGAAATTTGGAAGGAAGGATGTCACTGAGGCAAAAGAGCAGAGAAGGATTGAGAAGGGTGTGAGACCACAGCCTCCACAGTACTGTTGGTTAGCAGGGTAACCACAAAACAGACCTCTGATTTTTCATGGCAAACAGCTCTAAAAGAAGGGGTGTTTTTCAAGGAAACAAAAATTTATTTGACCCACTTTCTTAAGTGGGAAAAAAAGTAAAGTAAAGGTAAGATGCCCATATGGTTATTAATTTCCTCTTCATCTATTTGATAGCATTTGTGAATGTTCTGTTTCCTCATCTTTATGATTTGAGGGTTATTTCTTTCAGGGGAATAAGTCTATGAGTCTAGGAGCTGCTTCCCAGCATAGAGCTGGGCACCAAGATAGATACCCCCAGCGCTCTTAAGCATTGTGGTTCCTGGGCCAGAGGACCAGGGGACCTTGGGACTGCCATTCACTCTGCAAGCAAGAGACTGAGTTTCCCATACACCCCCAGCCCAGCACAGGCACCAGCTGGCTGCCACCTACAGAGACCTTCCCAGGCACTAGAATCCCCTATTTTGAGAGTTTGCTCAATGTGACAAGAGGAAAGGCTGGATCCGAGCACAGTGCCCAGGTTCAAGCCCAGGCCACGTCCAAGGTGGTACTCGGTTGTGCTGGGGTCAATTTAATTCCTGTAATTTAATACCACTTAGCAGTGCATGTTTAGTCACAGATTCCCCAGTTCTGCAAGGACAAAGCACAGCTGAGCACTAATGAGGCATCCTTTAAAAAATTGTATTGTGTAAATTAATTTCACACACAGTATGCTGGAGTGCAGGCCTTGTAAGCTCAGTAAATGCCTGAAAATTCTCTGGCTTTCTTCAGTTTGAAAATGTTTCCTTTCCCTTCCAGAAACACCAAAGCACACAAATGTGTTTTTTTACCCGGAGGCAAAGAGATAAATCATCCAGCACAGAAAAAGTGCATCCAGCATAAGGCAGGAAGGATGCAGCATGGGAGTCTGTGGAGCACACAGCTCCTGGGTGCAGTGGTGAGAAGTACTATCACACCATAGCATTGCTGGCATACTTTCTGAGGCATGTTTCCCATTTTCATTGCAAATAGCTAAAGATCCCCATTAATTATATCCAAATGAGTGTTCTCTGCAGCATGGCCGTATTTATTGTTAAAATTTGTTTGTACCATTAGTCTTCACTTACTGTCTTCCTCATGGTGACCGGGGGATGTTTCTCTGCTGGCGTTGTGTGGGCAGTTTTTCTTCTTCCTGGACCACATGTCACAGGGAAAGGTTCAATCTTGATACATATTGGACTAAAAACTTCCCAGAAATCAGCTCCAGAACACATTTTTTTCTTCTGCAGATCTAATGCCAGGGGGAAAAACAGACTCCAAATGTACCATGGTTTGTCCTATATAATGTCAGTTTGATACTGATTTAACTCCGTGGGGCCTGTTTCCTGAATGCAGGGACATGTGATGACACAGACCCTCCAGTGGAGTTACTCTGATCCCTCAGCATCTTTCTCGTGTTCTGTGCCAAAAAAAAATATTGTGGTAGGAGGATTCCTCATCACTTCATGGAGCTAGAGAATTGGCTGAGGTGATTTACGTACATAAAAGAAAATAAAATGGAGTAAAATAAAATAAAATAAATAAAATAGTGGATGCAGAGGGTGAGCCTGGGCAAGGGGGTGAGCGAAGACACGCAGGTTCACAGGTCAGGAATGAGCCTCTGCATGGCCACCACTGCAAAGAGAGGTAGGAAATGAGGGACCAATGCATGTTGAGGAACAAGTTGTTTGACAAATTACTAGGCCAGTTAAAACATTTATTCACCCTTCCCATCATCTGCTTTCAGTAATGAAGTTTGATGCTAATGAAATCAGGCATCCAATTTTTCCCCAACCCATCCTGGAGGAGAAGATGTGGCAAAGCACAATGAGAGAACCAGGCTAAAAACTAACTCCACGCATGGCTTCATCTCGTGATGCCAAATTCTCCTCTTCATGGTTGGAGCCGGATTTTTTAACTTCTTTTTCAGAGACATGTTTTTCACAGTGGCACCCATCTTACCCTTGTGCAACCCAGACCCAAGAACAAAAGGAGCTCTCTGTATGTTGGTAATTTTGGATAAATAAATTTAGGCTTTGGGAAAACTGGGATAAATGTAGTTATGTGTGCAGCGTAAAGAGTTTGGGGGATGTCTTGCAAAGCCATATAGTTCTTGCTGGTGATTTTGTGGTGCCGCAGAGGATTGCAGGTAGCAAACTGGCCCAAGACATATTTGCTATGTGAGACATCCCTTCTTAATCCTGTCCAGGTCCCTCTGCATTCCTGGAAAAAATGGAAAGCTTAACTGAAAATTATGAGATTAAATAAATAAATAAAAAGTGTGTAAAAAGCAAGGCAATAAATAAACCACCAACTCTTGCCTTTCTCCCAGGAGTTAGCATATGTATGCAGGGACATGAAACTTGCTTGCACCATTCCTTGCACACTCCCATCCTTCAAGGTCAAGTATTCTCTATTGAATATATGAAATACTCAGACACATACACAAACCAGAAGTATACAGAGGCTGTCAGCTTTCTTAAGTGATACAAACTTTGCCCTAATAGCAGCAGTAAGATGTTGCAGTGTGCTATGGCCCATTCCCCGGCCAGCAATACCAGAGCAGGTGCACTGGTTTAATACCTACGCAGCCCAGGAGCCCTGTGAGTGCCCAGAGGGCTGTGCAAGGTATACAGATCACCCCCCCCATAACTGGCCGCTGCAATCTCCTCCCCTTCCCCCTGTATTTGGTTTCTCCCTCTGTAAAGTTCAGTATCCTTCTGTCCCCTGTTGGCCCGCGTTATCCCTTTCCTCCCCACTGGTTCTGTACCTCTTGCCCATGAGAATTTGAATCCCGCGTCCCTGCCTCATTGGTTATTTTGTATTTTCCCCTCCCACTTTGGAAGGGATAAAGTATCTGAGTGACGACCACCTGGCAGCTTCTGCGCGGGACTTCCAAGTTCATTAAACCCACTCCTGCTCTCCCACGGAGATGTCCCTCGGCCTCGTTCTTACCTCCTCACGCACCTGGACCACCGGTGGGTTAGGCGAATCCGGGCTGGAACCTCGCCAACCCTCCTGCGCGCCCACGAGCAGCCTCCGCCACGCTCTCCCGCGTGGGTGGGTGCCTGGCATTCATGGTCATTGAGCTAGCCGAAACATACAGTGCCGTGGCAGCAAGAGGAACTCCACTACTTTGATTCTCAAGATCAAGAGTTTCTCGCTGATCTGGGACAGTAATTTTGGGTTCACTTCCTAAAGAACCCAAGTTCTCTTGAATTTAAGTCCTCCCCCCTTGGCAGCAAAATCTGATTCAAAGGATGATTTTTATGGATGCCTGTCTTCTCTGATGTACTTGGCTGCTGCAGCCCATGTCCTGGAGGGGAAGCTGAGGATATTTAGCTGCAGGTGGAAGCTGGTGTTAATTGAGGGGATACTTCTGGGCTGGAGGCAATGTGTTTATTGTGAGACTAGGAAACCATGTAGGAGAAGGAGTCATGAGCAGGAGAGACAGTCAGGAATGCTGTGGGAATGTGATGTCTGTCCTTGGAAGGAAAATGCCTTCCTGTCACCCTGCCAGCCATGGCCCCCCTACCCATTACAGGGTGGGTTAAGTAAGCAGCAGAAAGACTCTGACAGAGATCAGAATCCAGAGGGGTTTTTTCAATATGCCTTTCTTTAAAAATCTCTCTTTATGCTCAGTCACTCAAAGAAAGCCATAATTATTTTAATATCTTTTTTCCTTTCCTACTCTGGAAATGCATTTGGCTTTACAAGTCTCAGGAGTTGAGAGGAGACAGATATAGGAGAGCTGACCACAACAGACCCAAGGGATATTCTGGACCATATGCTTGGCATATAAAATGGGCTGAAAAAGGGGACAGTTTGGAGTTATGGTATTGACCTTCTTAAGTATTATTACATGTAATGGAACCCTTCTTTCCTGTGGATTGCTGACCACCTGCCTGCCCATGGGAAGTGGTGAATGAACTCCTTACTTTTCTTTGCTTGTGTGCGTGGTTTTTGCTTTCCTTATCAAGTGTTCTTATCTCAATCCACAAGTTTTCTGACTTTTACCCTTCCAGTTTTCTCCCCCATCCTGCTGGCGGGGGAGTGAGCGATTGACTGCAGGTTGCCTGGCGACTAGCATTAAAAATCTTGTAAAAGTGCCTGCCCACCACCTAGTGCAGTTTACCCAAGAGAACTGCATGGTATGACCTTCACCTATAGGGAATATGTTAAAGCCAGGACATGAGTGCTTCCACCTAATTTATGCTCTGCTGCTTGTCTTGATGAGGGGCAGCAGCAGTGACCGGAGGAGAATACATGGCACCCTAGGGGAAAAAGAGACTGACTACCAATTTCACTTTTCTTGTTAACTATTTATATATTTTTTTTCATTTATTCCTGCCATTTATCTTTTTTTTTTCCTTTTTTAGCCAAGGACATTTGGTAGATCTCCTTGACAGACAACAGCTCTATTTTGTACCCAGTATAATCTGTGCTAATTCCAAAGGTTGACTGTAATTTCCAGCCACTATCTTTGTTTCTATGATTTGTATTTGTTTGCCCTTCTCTTCTCATGCTTGCAGCCTGTAAGATGCCTTACCCCAAAGGAGAAACAAGACATTTTTAAGTCATGCTCCCTTACCAACAATGATTAATGTGGCCCAAGGTGCAGATGCCCAACAGGTGGGAAGGTGCTAAATGCAACAACAACAAAAAATGCATCCTCTGGACAGGCAACTGAGCCTGTGGCACTGACTGCTCTGCAGAAGCAGTGAGGAAAACAATTTAACAGGATTTAGCATAAACACCTTCAAATTTTGGTTATTTATGTGGATATCAGGCGTATAAAGGGATACAGTCATACACTACATGCTTGTTTGGCCTTTTCTGTGTAAGAAGCATGGGAGAGAAGAAACATCTCCTGGCTTTCTGAGATTCTGCCCTTGTCTCTCTTGTGTTCTTCCATCCCATCACTGCCTCTGCTGGATGCATGCATCTCAGTCTTCTCCCTTAGCAGGCCCAGAGCTGATGTGTGCAATGATGTAATTTTATCCAGGTTTTGGGACTGCTCTTTTTGCTGCTCCTCTCTTAGCTCTGCTGTGTTAAGGCTCATGTGAGGGAGTGATGCTGGCCTGGGTCACTAGAACTGGTGCTCACTGGTGTCCTGTGCTGTGTGTGTTGCTTTCCCTACTCTGTCCCCCTTTGTTTAATATTAGGGCTGCAAATCCCTCCATCTCTTTGCTTTCTATAGTCTTTGCATGAAGATGTACCTTTCCACAGCTGCCAAGGACACCTGCTTCTGCTTGGCCTGTTCATAGCAAGGGTGTCTTTGGGTGGTTTGTTTAATGACTGACAGTACTTCAGCCATCTTTGTTTATGGTTTACCGGAACCAAGGGTTGCTCCTGACTCCTCTCAAGTTTTCTGGATTTTTCATGCCCTACATTACAGACAGGTTGTAAAGGCAGAACAAGGTAAATCAAATAATACAGTTGGATCTTTTTTTGGTATGAGGTGCTGCACCTTAACTGAAACAAGTGGTTTGTTTAAGATTGGTTTTCATTTAAGCTGACTGTAGACAGTGAGTGGTGGGTTGTGTCGACTGAGTGTTTGCAAGATAGGCTTTTCTTTTCATATTGGCTTGAACGAGGTGCCAACTACCAGAGTTTCAGGCTCCCAATGACGACTAGAGGATCGTGGCAGCCCAGCGTCACAGAGGCAGCCCAGGATTTGTAGATGTCTTTGGGACATTATCTCTTCCAAGCAGGTTCCTGGGGATAGGGGGCTTAAGAGAGGGGTGTGCTCTGTTGCAGTGATGGACCAAAACAGGCATTTGCTGCCTACAACCCCTTCCTTACTCCCCATGGGAGCTTCTGCTTTCCTATGGCACTATTATTCTTTTAGACATTTTTGGGAAGGCACCAAGCCCAAAAGCATAACCCATCTTTAAGTCTTCCTTTCCTTGGGGTTCAGCAATGCAAGTCAGAGTTTTAGCAGAAGTAATTTCAATTATGGTGTCTCCCTTGCTTGACATACAAGGCCAGTCATTGCAGGGAAGGTCTAGCAGGTTGTCTCCACCAATAGAAAAAAAAGACTCATGAACTGGGTAATTCTGCTGAAGCAAAGGAGGCAGTGCTTTATCTCAGTCCTGTTCTCTCCATCCATAGCAAGGCTAAAACAGCAGGAGGCATTTTCATTGCTCACAGCTCCATATCTCTTTTTGGCTAAATAAAAGTAGTTTTTGTGTTTTTGTTTTGTTTTGGTTTTTGTTGGTGTGTGTTTGGTTTTTGTTTGTTTTTGTTTATTTTTTTGGTTTTTTTGTTTGTTTGGGTTTTTAATTTTTTTTCTCTTTGGGGTCACACTGCTGGGACTACCACATGCTCTCCACAGCTGGATCAAAGTCTCTGTCTGCCACTATCTACCATCGCCTCCCCTTCCCAAGCACACAGCTATATCCCCATCTTCCTTCCCCTCCAATTCTCCAGCATCCTGCTGAAACGTTGGCCCGAACATTGGACAATGGCTGTTCTTTCAGAGCTCTTGGCTCTCAGATAGGATTAATGGCTGGCTAGCTCAAGCTCCAGAGCTGCTGTGGTGCTCACTGGGCTAAAAAATTTTAGTTTTCCCCACATCCAATTGTGTATTAATATAGTCAAATGGAAAAAACAAACCAAAACATGATCCAGGGCCCCCTTTGCATCAGGAAAAGAAACAAGTGTGCAGGTCTGTCAGAATGTTTTCTCTGTATCACAAGTTTTGTCTGCCTTCCACTGTACGGCAGGGTAAAAGCAGAGGGGATTGCAGCCTTTATTTTTTTTTTCTGAAATTAAACTCTATTTTTTCTCTTTTACAGTTTTTACTAGGCTTTACTGGAAAGAGCAACTAAACAACACTCAGAAGTGCTTCTTGTTATCATGATTTTTAAAAATTCAATTTCTGTTTTTAGCTCATTATAGAAATCAACTTCACCATAGAGTCCTGTTCTCTGAATGTTCTCTGTTCTCTGACTCCTGCCCCACATCATAATATTGGTCTGATATAAAGTTCCTCAATAACATCTAGGGTACATTATTACATATTCTATGTTATACATGTGGACTGCATATATAGCTATCCTGGGAGTTGTCTTTGGGACGTGATAGAACCTACATAAGACATTTTACATAGAATTTTGTTCAATTTTATTAAATGGATATACTACCTGCAATGACATAATGTGCAATAGATATATACAAGATATAAAATACAGTCTATACTAAAACTTTTTAAATTACTGTATCATGCATCATGTAATATAAACATATGTGTTGTGTTTACAGTAAATACTATGCGTAGTGTAAGATTTATTATATTATGTTTCATTACATAATGTATTGTATCTTGCTAATGACATTTACTAGACAAACAGTGTAGTATGATATAATTCCTATATGGTATGACACAAATACAATATATGATATAAAGGAGTAGTATACAATGGAATATTATAGCATAGGGATTATATACTACATAATATAGAGTGTTCAGTTGTGTGCAGCTATATTCCAAGTTACATTTCTCCTATATAAAACACCACTATTGTGTTAGTGTATATGTAGCTACATATATATTGAATATTAAATATTATACAGTTTATATGTTATCTATAATATGTGGTCTAAACCACAGTATTTGTAGTAGACTGCTGGTATGTATTATCTCCATGTTAGATGATATCTGGATGGTTTAGTTTACATAATACAAATTACTTTGTACGCAAATATTGACTTTATGTTACAGCTTTTACCTGTGTTTAGGGATTATATAAACCCAAGTTCGATCTAATGCATTTTCTATAGAGCATGCATTTTATCTAATTAAATTAGGTGTAGTATACATACAGTATATAATAATATGCACTATATGGTCTGAAATACATTAACTATCCATCATCTGCTATGTATAGTTTATAGTAAATACAGAATATATACTGCGTAAAAATTGCTTTGGCTGGGGGAAAGAGGTAATCAGTGTCTCCTCAGCACCTGGCTTCTCATTTCCCTCTTCTGTGAAAAAAAATAAACACACCCTGCTCTGGTGTGCAGATGCTGTGAGTCACTGCGCAGAGAAGGGATTTTTAATTTCATGATGCCCCTTTGTGTGCTTCTGGATTTGTGGGTATCTGCTGCTTGTTTCAACTGTCTTGTGATTTGATCTCTCCTTCTCTGTTTCTGCTTTTATTTCAAAACTAATTTCCTGACTTGCTCTTGGGATATAGTTCAAAAATATATTAAAATCTTGTAATTTCGGCTTACATTTCCCATCCAGAGGGACACTTCTACCAAGCAGGTGCTTGGAAACTGGTGTGAAATAAGTAGGACTTGTAAGTACAGGGCACAGACCAAAGAGGCTCTCTGGCCTCTGCAACAGACAGTGGCAGCACTGCTACAAAGACTTGCACTGGAAATTGTTTATAAAAGCTTTCTGTGATTCTTCCTGGGGAAAACCAGGAAGATCTTGGTGACTATTTTTAATAGGTGAGGTGTGTCTAGTGGCAAATGCCAACCGCGTTTTCCAACATCAGCCAAGTGCATGGACTTATGCTCTTCTACCGAGGAGCGGATGATGCTCAACAGGGTTAAACTGGAGGAAAATTTCACCTGTGTAATGCAAATAGAGGTACCCCCCAAACCATGAGCCCTGAGCTGCCACCAGATGGAGCAGCCTTCCCGAGTACCTCCTCCACCATCTGTGTTTTCATCAGGAATCTTTTGGTTTTCTTTTTCTTTCTGAAGGAATTCATTATGATAAATATTTTATCAGTGAATTCTGAAACAATTAATAGTGATTTGACATTTACTTTAAGGAGTTGCTGATAATTCTAGTGGAATGAGAAATTAGGGTATTTAAATGTCTCCAGACACTTTTCCTTCAGTAAAAAAAGGAAAAAAAACCCAACCCCAAGACTAATTAAAATCCCAAAGCAGAGTTTTCACCTTCCAAATAGACCAAGGTCATAATGACCCCTTTGGAAGCTGCTGTGTGAGGGGGCTAGGGAGAGGAATCAAAGCCAATTTAAAGCATTCGCATAACCCTCTGAGGAGATTCACATGGAACTCCTGAAAGGTAACCCAATTTCTCTTGGAGACTCTCTCTGAGAAGCTGATTACGGAAATTGGTAATTGGGCCTCTGTTTCTGTAGACGTAGATTGACATCCAGTGTAATCAGCTCCACAAAAGACTTTCCCAGGCACAAATACACCACTTTAACACCTTCCCTTTCAGTGCTTGTTTAGCAAACTGTCAAGAAGACTCTCCCAGTCCACATCATTTGGAAAAGCATCCATCTCTGTAAGGATCTGTGCCACTTCAAACATGCTCTTCTTCATACTCCAAAGGCATGGAGGTTTTTCTCTTGATGTTGTGCTAGTCAAGAAGGGTGGGATGGACAGTACTTTCTCCTAGCTAAGAAGACAATCTATTTGTTCTCTCTTTAAACATACACACTGTTGCAGCAGAAACAGGCTACAGCATGGGTAAGGTACCTCCACAGGTACCTCCACTGCTGTACAGCTCTGGAGATAAAGTGAAAACAGCTGAAGCCAGTGAGAAGCACAGCTATTGCTGGTATTTATCTCTCTCAGGTTAGCTCAGACCATACATACATTTGGGGCCTGCATCCAGCAAAAAGGCAGACATTCCCCACTGCTATGCATCTCCTATACCTTGTCCTCTTCCATTTGGCAGTCCAAGGGTTGCATGCAGGGAAAGGGGAAATTTCAGAGAAGGAAGCCATTTGTTGGAGAGTGTTGAACCCACACAGCCAGCCCCCTCACTTCAGTTATTGATGATTAAAGCCTTGGCTAAGAAGAGTAAGTCTGGGTCAGTATACACAGTTTCACCTATGTCAGTGTCATGAGAAGAAAAAAGCCACTTTTGTGATTTTTGCAGTATCCTCTACCTATCCATTTTCGAAATAAGTGATGGTAGAAAGGACAGACAACATCTAGCATAAATAATTCTCTATTATACCTGTGGATTGCATATATATGGAGTATTCTTTGACAGATAACAGATGCTGGGATTTAGTGCAACAGGACAGGTTTTGTAACATCTCTTGTGCAGCAATGGGACCAGCCAAGACACTTTTTCCCATCTGAGCTTCAAAATCTTCTAAAAATCCCCCCTGCCAGGAGGTATCTGGTTCTTACAAGATTCCGCCAAATGACAAATTTTAGTGAGGATCTGGCTGCAGGTGTTGCTGATGGCACATCCAAACTGAAATATCCTTCACGGACAACCAAAATGACCTCTGCACCATAGCATGGTGAGGAGGGAATAAACACAGGAGTGGCATTGCCTTGTCTTCAGGACAAGCTTTATTAACGCTTTGCTTTAACAAGGTAATATGAAGGCATCAGTTGTTTAAGTTACAAGGAAAGTAGCGAGACTCAGACACGTTCAGCATGTAAATGACAAAGTAACGAAAAAGGCATATGTTAACCCATATAACTGCTAGACCATCTATTAGAAGACATTTTGCAAGCAATATTCTACGTTTCTTTGCATTGAAGTAAAAACATATTTTTTGGTCAAGAAAATTACCTCTTTAAATTTTTACACTTCTTTAAAACTTATATCACAAATGTCAGGGTAAGGCAAATCCTGGATGAATAATATGATAAAAATCCCTATTTCCCGAGAAAATAGATCCACATACTCTGTTAAATTTTGTAATTTTAAAAGCAAAGCTGGCATGCACTGCATATAGAGAAAACTTTTTTTTAAAATATAATTTCATTCAAGTCCTAAAGCAGAACAGTGTTAATTCAAAGAAAGGCTTTCTCAATGCTTTATAGAAAGAGTGACAATTAGCTGCAGTGACCCATTATTACAGACTATGTCTGTCTTTGGATGTCATCATGGGAGCAGTCACCAGCCTGAAGAATATCATGCCTAATGGTAGGGGTGAGCACTTTCAGACACAGGAGAAACAACAATCAAGCAGAGCCTCTTACGTTGAATGCAAACATCAGCATCCAAAGGCTGCTATTCCCTTTATGCCACCTACTGTGAATACATTTCGAGTTTAAACCAAAATCCTTAACATAAATACCAGTGGGGCATCTAACACTTGCTCTTCTACAAAACCAGCTCCTTACCTTTCTGCATCTCCAGAAGAACATCAGAGACTGACTGCATAGACTATTATTAACACAGCTGAGAACTCAAGCTGCCAAAATATACTCAGTTTATGAATAGTGAAAAATGCCAACAACTCAAACCAAAACCCACCCAAAGGAAGACAGATATAAACAAGGCTGCAAATAGTGCAGTAAGGACTTAATCTATTCATAGGTTTCCTTGCTTTACACTTTCTGGACTTTATGCTTTGCCAACACATCACTGAGCAAATGGTTGTTTCAAAGACTCACTATTGTCTACCAAGGTTAAATTAAAAGCAAAATGAAATTACTGTCAGGGGCTAGAGGGTGTCTAATATGATGCATCTTTGCAGCTAATTTTTTTCTTTAACTGCCAGTCAGTCTTCACAAGACA
Organism: Rhagologus leucostigma; assembly: GCA_013397725.1. Classification (NCBI taxonomy): domain Eukaryota; kingdom Metazoa; phylum Chordata; class Aves; order Passeriformes; genus Rhagologus; species Rhagologus leucostigma. Next base: position 458,570 of record VZTD01001909.1, on the reverse strand, counting down.
TTTAAGGAATCTTTATCTCCTTCTGAATGACCACATCTCAGCATCCAGCATCCTGTGGGGCTGCCCCTTTGGCTCCCTTGCTAAAACCAAAGTTGCTGAAAAAAGAGTGACATCTGATTCATGGCTAATGTTAATGTTGCCCACGGGGAAGCACAATCAAAACAGGTACAGCAGTACATTCAGGGACTGGATAATCTGTTGAAGTTATCACAGTTATACCATCCTCCTGATGTATTTATCTACTCCTGACCTACCTATTATGACAGCCTGTTTCAATCATAATAACCCAGCATGGAAAATACGCAGAAACATAAGGGACCATGCAGAAAAGTCCACATCCCAAAAGACATGTTCTGTCAAGCATGACCCCAAGGATGGGAAAGGAAAGCATCAGAGGCACCTCAAAGGGTACAAGGGTATTTGGAGAGAACAAGAGCCGGAGGAACTGTAGTTACCAAATATAGGTAATCTTAGCAAAATTCTCAAACCAATTCATAGACTTACATTAACTCATTTACTCCTACAATCAATCCACACTGGAGTTGTGCATCCACTCCAGGTGATGAAGAAGCTCCTTGAGAGCCTCTCTGGCACTAGTCACACCTGGGTGAAAATACCACTGGAAGCAGCACACAGATCTGATGCCACCTCAAGCAAACATGCTGGAGTCCCACAGAGAAGGGGAGGTGTGGGGGGGCTGCCTTCCTAGGGGCCGTACTCTCTGTGTGTAATCTGATGCTTCTCCTGTTTTCCTTTCTAATCCTTGTTTCTCCTTGATACTTTTTGAATTAACAACAACCATTGACTGTTGAAGCCCATGTTAGATACGCTTGGGTCATCCTTGACTTGCTGTTACTCCAGCACAGGATTTAATATCGAAACTACTCTAGCTGGGATGAACCTAGATCACAGGAGGATAGAGATATGTCTCACCTTTTTTTCACTTTCTTTTTCTGGCCAAATATTAAATATCTATTCTGCAATTCAGGAGTATTTTGGGTGAAAAAGAGAGAACAGAATCAATTACTTTTCTTAAAATTATTAAATTAGAGTAAATTACTTTGCTTAAAATGATCAAATTATTCTTAGCAGCACTTTAAAATACAGTTTGTAGCACATCCCACTATGGACACAGGTCACGTGCTCTTCCATCCAGTGTATTTTCCATCAGTTTTGGTTACAGCACTGTTGGGAAATGTACATGAAAACCTTTTGTTCCTTTTCTACAAATTTCAGTGCAGCATTTGCTGGCAGAACAATTGACATACAGAGACACATTCTTATCCAAATAACTGTTAATTGTTTTTTAAAAAATAAAAATTCATGCATATGCAGTGGGAAATGTAATGAGGGCTCACAAAAGCCACTGTGTGAAGCTGTTAAAGCCGGGAGCTGTATTTAAAGATGCCTCGAATGCACAGTCTTTCCAGTATTGAGGAAATGTCTGTTGCCTACCTGTACCTAAAGGTCATATTTACAGCACTGGTTTTGAGATGTGCAGAACTAACTGGAAAAAGCAGGTTGGATTTGGGGTGCTGGCTGTTCGAGGCCATATATGTTATTCACATATAAGGACATGGCACGGCATAGGCTGATCATGGGAAAGAAGATAAAGATGCCAGAAAAGGGTGGGCCTGGAAACAGGCTACTGATGGTATAATGCAGGAGGAAAAGAGACCCAGTATAAGAGAGGGACTCACATTTCAGAAGAAACTGTTGTAAATGCAGGGTTAATTGCAAGACATTGTTAGACCTGGAAGTTATGATTCTTTCCAACAGGCTTACAGAATGAAAAGGAATGAAGAACAAAGAGAAATTAAAGCAAAGACTCATTCCCCCAAAAGCTCCCCCCTCCCAACCCGCTGATCATCTCTGTGTGCTCTTTTTGGCCAAGAATGATGCTGTAGGATGTCAGCGCCTGCCCGTAGGGTTTCCTTGGGTCTCTCCTCCCCTGCATCCTTCCTTTGCCACAGCAGTGGAGACAAAAGTGGAAAGAAAACAGTAAAATTTTCAAATGTCTGCACAGAACCCAGGTCTCATGTTTCCAGCAACAGATGCCTGCCATTTCTTTTTTTGTCCAATGTGTGTGTGTGACACAGCTTATATGTAACAGCTAATACTGGGTGAGCAAATTACCTGTGCTTATCAGGGTGTCTTGGCTTTCCAGAGCACCACCAAGCACCAGCTTGATACCAGAGACCCCCAACTCTGGCAGGTGCTTTGCTGATACAAACAACACATAAAAGTACTAAAAATAGCATGCAAATGGACCTCCTTGGCTCCAAAAAGACCCTTGTGAGATTCTCTGAAGTTTAATAGGCTGATCAGTCTTCCCTGGGGATCGCTCCTAGTAACTGAAACACTAGGAACGGAGTTGGGATGACTTTGACAGAGAGCTGCAATTAATTTGATGCCTGCTTCTAATCCTGTGCATGCCATTGAACTGCTGAGCAAGGCACAGTGTGCCCAGGATCCGGCCCCTTTGCATCAGAAAGGTGCCTGCAAAGCCACATCTTGCAGTGGAACTGAAGAGATTTATTAATTGATTGCTAATACATGAGCAAAAATGACTCCAGCCCTAAACATTCACAGATAATAATTTCTATGGGAAAATGCAGCATGAGACACAGACTTCTTAAGATCCACATGAAAACTGTAATATTCAAATACCTTTTTCTAAACAGAGGAAGGGTATTAACATATTGACATATTTTTTACTTAAGGATTTCATTATTTCCTCTTTTTTGATTGACCAAGAAGCTAAGGGAGGGGAGGAAGAGTTATGGATGCTGTATTTTAATCAGTATTTTGAGGGTGCATCCTATTTTTACTTCAGTACTTTTTAAACAGGACATCATCAGGGCTACTTCTCACTCCAGCAGTGTAGTGGCACATCACCTGTATGCTGATAAAGACCAAGAGTCACGTTCAGTAGTAAGACCTTGTGTTTTAAATCTCTGTGTTACAGCTGCCGCCATTGTATAGCTTGCTCCTGTGCTACATGAAATTCCACTACAAGGATAAATATAGCATGTTGGTGTTGACGGTACTAGTATTTCTCAAAAACCCTACACCAAAGGAAGCAGTGTGCACTGAAAACTACTTCTGAGGGAGAAATGGCTATTGCTTCTTTCTGTTAGGGATGAGCCCTGGACTTCTGTCTTCCCACTACATTATTCATTTTAGTCTAGAGGAAATGCTATTTGTGCCTATGAAAAACACTGCCTCAACAACTACCACTGCTCCAGCCACAGCACTACATTTAGTGTGCAAAGCCATAAAAAGCTCCAAAAGGAAGCAGAGCTCCAGAAGGTAGCTCTCTGACTTTGCCTTGTTTTTCAGTGGTATTGCTGAAGAGACATTAGGTACTGGAGAGCCAAGGGCAACAAACCCCTTATGATGTGAATCTTTTGTTCCCAGAACACAGGTCATACAGAACTGAGCTTGTTTCCAACCAATATAAATTGCCCATCATTTTCCAAAGCAATGCCAAAAATTGTTTGCTCAGTTATTCTTTTGTTCCTTATCTCAGTGCTGTTTTGCCCTCTGATGATCTAAGACCATGCACTACCATACCCATTACAGCTGCAGATTGCTGCTATAATATTTGCTTGACAAATCAAGTCTTTCTTTTTATGATGCAATACGGGCCATATTAGACAATTCTCCTTTGTATTCTATCTTCCTATTTTTAATTTTTTAAGTTTGGTAAATTTTAACTTTAATTCAGGTGTTTTTAAAGCAAGTTTTCATACAGAAACTGTATGGAAAAATAGGGGAGAAAAAATAGTTGTAAAGGTCTTACCTGTTACTTAAGCTTTCCACTCTGTTTCCATTGGATCCTTTATACTTTCAACTTGACTATTCATTTCAGCTGAAAAAGAAATGAGATGGCCATTAGACTCTATTAATGATATTCATTAAGTTTATTATGTGGAGTAATAACTGCTTCTAAACCAAAAGGGACATTTATTGCATTAAGAAATTTCTTAAGTCATCAAAGAGGTCTCTTACGGGACCCATCCTAACCTGGTGTTCCCTGGACACCATGACAAACAGTCCTGCAAGGATGCAGGCTTTAGCATCACTAGAAATGCAAGCCTCTGACTCTAGATTTTCTCTTTGGTCCACATCCATCCAGTCTGACTTTGGCATCCAACCAAGGAGTCCAGCTCAAAGTCAAAACGACCTTCATCTCTCTCTGCTGGAACCTAGGGGAGGATTTAGAGGCAATGTTGCTATACTCCTACAATAATGGTTTGTTAGTGTAGGATCCTTTTACCAAGCCAACCTTATTTTTATTTAAAATTACTTAAAAAAAAAAAAAGCAAGCTTAAACTCATTTCACCATGACATTCGTCAAAATGATCATCTAAACTATGGCAGGTGTGATTGGTTGTAGCGAGACTGAACATAAAGACCTGCAGTTTTAAGACTTATCTAGTATTCTGCACTGAATTTGAATGAAGCAATTTATATTAAAACAATTTTTTTCTTTCTTTACCCTGGCTTTGTGTTGTGGTAACACCTGCAGATTACGAGTCATTTGACATGGGTGACAGGAAAAAACCTCAAACATGAGTAGGAGATTCGGAAATTAAGGTAAGATGGGAGAGAGGAAGGAAAAAAACCCCAAATCAACAATGATGCCACTTCCAGCCAGGCACTACGATCTCTTTTCTGAATCAATACCATGTCAATGTACTTGTTAGGGATTTGATGAATTATCTGTAAATTATTCATCATCCATATGCAGAGCAGATACTGTAATGGCTTCCTGGATGCATGTGATGAATAATAAGAAAAGTATCCTCTCCTGATTACAGAGCTCTGATGCGCATCACATTTAGTAAGTTTGTGTTCTTTAAGCATATTTGCATAGCAAAGACAGGATGCTTAATAAAAAATCACTGAAGGAAGGCTGCTGCACACTGACAACAGCATCCTCTCCCAGCCTCATAATGCTGGACAGCTTCACTGGCAGTATTTGTTGAAAATACCATCAGCCTTCACTCATGTTCTACAGAAACCTCCTGCAAAATAAATCTGGACTTGGAACCTGTGGTTAGGCTCTGTCAGCATCCCGGATGAACCTTTACCTTCGTATTTGTGACCAAACTCGGCCCTTTGCATGAGCTCTAGTAGGGACAGGAAGGTCTGACTGAAGGATGGGCTTCTGCAGAGCACTGAGTGAACCCCAACATATGCCACTGCAGTGGGTTTGTTCGCATTTCTTACTTTCTGTGAGATAAGAATCAGGAGGAATACAAGGCAGGTTCTAAACTTCAAGAATATAAAGAAGTTTATTAACAGAATTAAAAGAAAAAAGAATAATAAGGCTTAGAATAAACCTTCAGAACACTTCTCTTCCCCTCATCCTCCCCTCTCCTCCCACTTACAACATAAAGACACAAACTTAGGATTATTTCAGTCAGTTTACCACCTCTGTAATAGTTTTTCATCAGTTCACTTAGGGAGAGGAGTTTCTTTTGCCTATGCTATGAGGCTTTTCTGCAAGAAACAGTTTTCTGGTGGCTTCAACGTCACAGTACAACAGCCGCCCGGAGTGGTTATCTGTTGGTATGTGTGAGTTCCTTCCCTCCATTTACAGCTTTCCCCACAACCGTTTTCGAGGGTTCAATCTTAGTTAATGGGGTACAATTTCAAGGATGAGCTATTCAAGAGCAAAGGTTCTCTTCATTCACCTCTGGGATAATCTTCATCTCTAGGAACAGAAGTCTTCTCCTTCCCTGGGAGCAGGGGTCTTCACTTCATCACTACCTCTCTCTGTTCATGTTTCTCACTGGATCACAGTTACTTCAACATTTGCTTATTTCAGTACAGGCATCTTTGCTCGTGGTAGTTTGAACGCTCTACCCCCCATGCTTATCACGAAATTACAAAAGGGTTCTCTGATGTATCATAGTCCATCAACATAGCTTTACAAAAGGTTTTCAGCTTTCAGGTTTTAAAAGTATCTCCTCTATCCTCTCTCTCTCTCTCTGGGTTTCAGTTCTCTCTTCTTCACTGACTTTGGTGTCACTATCATGGTGTCTATTCACGTGCCTTTGCCTTTCCCTTTCCTCTGACCTGGGAGAGGATTGATGTTTGCAGGATTCATTTCTTCTGAGGAACTTATAGTACTGAAGGGGTTAGTCTTTCCCGGCCCTGGGTTTTGAACTTAGCTGGTTGGTCACATGATCTCTGCTGGGTAGCGGCCGGAGTTGGTCTCTGGTGTAAAGTTTCAGTTTGTCGGTTGTATCGGCTATGCCATGCCGCAGGACCAGTTTACATGGAGTACGGTTATGATTTTTCCAAGCCGCGCTGAGGAGGAGGCCCATCCTGGCCCGCATAGAGTTGCGGGGCAGTGGCTCGGACCCCACCAGGCCAGCGGCCAGGCCCAGCCCGGCTGCCGGGCCGAGAGAGCAGGTCCTGTTATCTGTCCCAGGACCGGAAGTAAGAGAGAGTTCCCATGTCTCCACGCGGTTTAAATACGTAAATTTTGAGAAGCGCTATTGGTTTAAATGGCTGTCCATCAAGTTCAGGTTCAAATCACCACAGACACTATGAGGCCACTGACAAAATTCTCTCTGTTTAGCCAGAAAACAGCACAGCAGTGAAGCACATAGCACAAAATCACATGGAAGAACTGCCACCAGGTATGGTGGGGATGTGACTCACAGTCCTTGGTGCCTCCCAGCATGAGGTGGTGTCAGAATGGCAGCATTAGCCCTGGGTGTTCTACCTCCAATCACGTCACAAGCCGAAACGGGACTTCTCCCCAATAAACAAGGTTTTTAGAGGCGTTAAACTGCTAATTCACTTTAGCAGTCTTCTGGCACCTTCCCATAATATGCTACAAGTCAGAGAAGCACCTGTAGTGCAAAGAGGTGCACGTCTCCTAAATTCAGTTTTACCTGCACCTCCTTCTGCACCTTCATGGATGGCTTTTTATGCCAGAAATGGCGATGGATGTGGACATTCTCTGTCTGATTTCTCTAAAATTTTGACCTGTTGGGGGCCAAAATTATCAGCTCTCAAATTATGACCAGGCACGGATTTCTCCCCCAAAAGCAAGAAGGTTCCTTGCAAGAGGAGAAAAAATAACCCAGCAAATAATTCCCATCCATCACAGCACTGCGGCTGCTGCTGACCTGGGGGATGCGCTTTGGCAGTACAGCATTATTCCTCATCCCTGCAAGACAGCTATGTGCTTAAAGGTCAGCTAGCCAGGAATGACAGCACAGCATCTACACGGAGAAGACAGGCAAATGGGAGACTGGAGAGCCAAGTTAAAGTCTCCCTGTGAGAGAGCGAGTGCATTTCTTTAGCCCAGGATATTAAGCCGTAGACCTAGACAGCAGATGACACCAAAATACTAGTGTTTTGATTTAAATCAGGATGCAGCTTTCCACAGGCTTGAAATAAAAACAGTGATTGAGCAACCCCATCGTGAAAAGTTTGATCTGACTAATACCAGCTGGAAACTAAAAACCGCCTTCGTAATCTCTACAGCTTTGGTGGTATAAAGAAAAAAAAGAAAAAGAAAGAAAGAAAGAAAAAGAAAGGAACAAAGAAAAAAATAATGAAAAAAAAAAAGAAGGAAAAAGCAGGCTGCTGTCAGGGAAGTGCCATCTAAGAGCCCAATCACCAAAGGCGGGGTTTGCCATCATTAAAAAAAAAACTAATCAGCAAATCTGTCCTGGGTACAACAAATTTAATATCCAGGGGTCTTTGCTCTGGTGGCTAATGGAAACAGGCAGAACAAATATGTGTCTGTATACATGGCCCTATCCAGGCTACAGATGCACCTTCTGACAGTTTTCCTGACGGAGAATCAAGCCCAGGTTTCAAATAATAGTAATTTCTCAAATATTTATCACTCTCATGGACCTGCCCACTGGATAAACCAATATAGAGATCCACCTAAGATATCTAAACTCCCTGCATCTCTAATGCACTTTTTGCTGTGCCATTGTACATGAAATTAAACCACAAAAGCTGGGCTGCCAAGGGCGATGCAGAGATATATACTTGTGCTTTCAGCTGTGAAGCAATAAGATCTCCTGGGGTGGAAAGAAGGGAACCAGAGAAAAAAAATAGGCAATTTACATAAAAATTACCATCAAAGGGAATGAGTTTGATCCTTCCTCTCTTTTTTTTTTTTAATACATGCAGTATATGTCCACAAGGAAAAACATCCTATTATATAATCCTAATAGCAACTTAAGCTGTCTAGAAACAAAGATTTGCCTAACAAGTGAAGCACTTTTTGGCAGCCTAAGCAAACACCCTTTTCCTGTCCTTTCATATACCTTAGAAAGTTCAAAGAAAAGGAAGGTACAAGATGAGTCATATATAGAAGACCATACAAGATAAGCAAGATTTGAAACAGAGAAACCTATCAAGATCCTCATTTCAGAAACTGCTAGCTGATCCTGCTGTCCTGTCCTATGGCACATGTTAAAACAGCTATGCAATCGCTTTTCTTTCCAGCCAGAAATCCCTTAAGATACTCCTTTAGTAAATTTGGATTTGTTTTCACTAAGTAGTCCAAACTATCCCACGGATTCACAATTCAAATGTTTTAATGTGCTATGACTTTTGGGTTTGTTTGTTCAAAGGATGAGTCAAGAAGGCTGCTTTGGCTTTCTTCTGCACTTCTACTAGTAATAACATAATCTCTAGTATTTTTTTAAAAAGAAAATTCATTATGCACACTTGCTTTTCCTGTGCTTGCATACTTCGTTACAGGCCAGTGTCTAATCAGTCACCAAGTCAAATGCTGCAGCACAATCTGACATCAGAGAAAAGAAATCAACATCAGATTCTTTGTGTAACTAATAGCAAAAAGAATATAATTGGTTTGTCTTCGAGATGTAAAAAAGTGTGCCTTCGATTTACATTATGTCAATGTTGAGGAGGTTAAAGAAAGAGTTAAAAAATAGCCTTCACTACAGAGAGGAGTCTATGGGTATAAAATGAGGATTGGACCCCCAGTCCCAAACCCACTGCTGTTTGGGGCTCTAAAAAAGCCCCTTTGTGTAAAACCCAAGAAAACCCTGTATGTAGCTCTGTTACTAGAGCTGACCAAGATGAGTGATAAAGGGTCTGCCTTGCCAAAACCTAAGCACCAGTATGCTGATTCCCCACCATTATTTCTTTACACACAGGATAAATCAAGAAGGTCAATTATTTTTTGTTTACAAGGATATTATAGACTGTAGATTTTGAGTAGCACCCAAGTATTCAGCCCTTGCCAGAATTCACCACAGAGATGGGTCATCAGCTCCCTGAGGACAGTGTTGGAGGAATATAATTTCCAAGTCAGGAATTTTGGGTCGATTACATCCACAAACCTGACTGGAACTGCTGTTGGGTCAACTAAATTGTGGTTGTTTTATTAACAGTAAAAGTCCTAGTGAGAGAACTGTTACCAGACTGAGCTATACATGGACACTGAAGGAGGAGGAAAGGGAATCAGAGCTGACCTAGAATGAGACTAACCTACAAGTTCAGAGTGGTTATACTGCCAAACATTTCCCCCTCGATGGAGCTGGGCACTAGCACAGAAATTTTCAGAAATATCTTCTGACTGCAGTGTTAGACCCCCAACCTCTTGGCCAATTTGATATCAAGACCAAAATTACAGTGGGTCTAAAATATTACTTAGTTAAAAGGCAGGCAGTGTGGAACATACCAACTGAACACATTAACCGAATCAACTCAAAAAGCAGGGTTACAGTGCTGAAAATTACTTCCACCAGACTCACAAGAGATGGCGTAAACTCTCGAAAAGACTCAGTTGAAGAGATTATGAATATAACTCAATTTTTTTAGGAGGAAACATATAAACAAACTCCAGAAAGGCAATGCTAGGTATCAACTTCAGAACAATACACAGAACTGTAGAATGGTTTTGCTTGGAAAGGACTTTAAAGACCATCTAGTTACATTCCCCTCTCATGGGCAAGGACACCTTCCACCAGATCAAGTTGTTCCAAGCCCTCATAAGCCTGGCCTTGAACACTTCCAGGAATGGGGCACCCACAGCTCTCTGGGCAACCTGTTCCACTTCCTTGCTATCCTCATAGTGAAAAATTCCTTACTAACATCTAATCTAAACACGCCCTTTCTCAGTTTAAAGCCTTTACTCCAAAGAAGTAATTGAAAATAATAGAACAACATACCATCCTTATTTGAAATGTCTGCTGCTTGACTTGCAAGGTCAATTTTCATAGGCTCCACAGAAGTTTCCTCCTGCTCTTGTATCCCTATAATATAAGTCAAAGAAGGAGAAAAATCAATACTCACAGTACCTGATTAATGTCTAATTCTCAGACTCCTCACGCCTGGCTTTTTTGTTTTCCTTCTGGCATGCTCTTACCTTTGTAGACTCCACTGTTGTATAGTGGCACCCACTAGAGAAGAAGACAGAGGGTATAGGGAGAGGAACATGGTCTGAAAATAATTGCCTGAATGTTTTTGGCAATTCATGCTCTTTTTTAACTGGGATTGTTAAAACTGCATCATGGTGTGTGCTTCTGCCTCCCCACCATTCTTTTCTCATCACTTTTAAAGAATTCCTTCTGCTCATAAAATGCAATATATGATGGGAACTTAATCACAGCTACGAAGTTTCTCTAGCTAGCAGAAAGAAAATAAATAGAGTAAAGAGTTCAAATACACTGGGTATTCAGACACAAACTAGAATATGAATGTAGGAAAATGCATTTTATCACTGTAACTCAACATTTTTATCTCTTCTGCCTCAGGCTTGTCTAGAAGCTTGGATTCAAACTCCTAACGATATTTGAAAAGGAAAAAAAAATTGATTTGCTGTTTTAGACAGAGTTCTACCATTCTGCCATTGGCTAAGAAGCCAATTTTTATTTACATTCCATCATGCTACTTCTCTACTTTTGTGGCTGCTGTAAAGCCTGTTGCACACATTCTGTGACTGAACTACAGGATATCAGGTGACTGGTCACTAAGTGATCCAGGCATTTGAGTGGTTATAATGAGACAGCACAGTGTAGTAAGGACTCAGACATTTCAAAACCATTTTATTCTTAAACTGAAATAATTTACCTCTTCAGCAACACAGATGAAACCTTCACTGTCTCTCAAAAACCTACTTCTTTTTTCCTGTGGAATTCTAAAGTGAGGTTTTTAAGTCCACTGGAGTGTACGACATTTATTTTGTCCATAAAAATGTATCTACCACTGAAAATTTCAGCCACTTTTCCTTCTAATTTTATCTGCAAGCCAATGATGTCATGAGGAATTTAGTTTCCCCTCTGCTCACTGTGATGGCAAGGCTATTTTCATTGGCAGCTTCTGGCACACTACCTATAGAATCACAGAATCATGGAATTGTTAAGCTAGGAAAAGACCCCTAAGATCAAGTCCAACTGTTAACCAGCACTGCTACGTACACCATAAAACCATGTCCTCAAGTGCCACATCCACTCACCTTCTGAACACTTCCAGGGCTGGGGATTCCACCACTTCCCTGGGCACCCTATTCCAATGCCTGACCTATGGTCCTACCAAGCTTGGGGGATGGATGACTTTACAGTGATGGAAATGTTACTCATAATTTTAACAGACCTTACTTCTCATGCAGAAACTTTTCTGTGGATCATTGTATCACCAGCTTCACCTCTTCCTCACTGGTTTAAAAAAATCTCCCCGTAGACACAAACAAAATGTCTGTAAACATCTGTGACTGAGAATGCTACATATCTGCGAGTGCCTGAAATGGCCCCTTTGTGGGTGCATCAAACCCCAGATGCTTCTCCAGGGAATTCGTGAGAGTGAGTATGGTTATCTCCTGAAGTTTTTTACGCACCAACATCCCCAAGATTTCCCAGTGCTTGCCCACCTGTCTTTTCAGCTCATGCAAAGGATAAACCCAGGTGACCCCCCACAAATCATGTGTATAGGGCAGGAATTTGTCAAGTACAAGACTGAGCAGGTGTTTCAAAATCCCTGCCTGATTTCTCCTGATGAAATCAATATGAAATTTGAGGGACCATGAAAACACTGATTAATCAAGGAAGATACACAGACATTCAGATTGTGATACATTTTGATTATCTGAGAGAAGCAGCTCAATGAAAAATAAAATTTTGAAAAATCACAGAATAATTATGTGGGCTGGTAGGAAGCTTAAAAACCATTTAGCTCCAATCCCCCTGCCATGGGCAGACACACCTTCCACTAGACCAGGTTGTTCCAAGCCTCATCCAACCTGGCCTTGAACACCTCGAGGGATGGGGCAACAACAGCTTCACAAGACAGCATGTGCCACGGCCTCACCACCCTCTGAGTAAAGAATTTCCTCCTAATATCCAGTCTTAAAACCACTCTTTCAGGTTAAAACCATTCCCTGTTGTCCTATTGACTGTCTCTACATGAGTATAGCCTGCAGTGGATGCAGCCCTTCTCACTAAGACACCCTGATGTCTGATGTAGGTATTTGGGATGTCTGCTAAAACACCAACGGGCTCCAACTGGCAGCTGCTGCCTCTGAATCTGACTTTGACTCCTCTAAACCACCATTTATTAACCAAGTAAAGGAGATATGATATGACAGGTTAAGTCTTGCCTTTCAGTTTCTCCTGTTGTCACTGCCTGAAGATGACCACACAAAGTTCCCAGCCCTTATCGCAAGATCGTTAACTAGCTGGCACGCCTGGCTTCACCACACTGCTGAAAGGTTTCCCACTTTCCATTTCAGAAATCTCTTATGCAGCTGACAGGTGCAAAGGTTTATCGGCATAGCGTGAGGTGATGATGGAGGCTAATGAAAGAGAAGGCATTTTGTGGACACATGTGCGTGTGCAAATTTCTGCACATGTGCTTTGTCCCAGTCCTCTCCCATTTGCAGTGACAAAATCAGGCATGGGATGGCGGGTGGCAAGTCTAGAAACAGGCTAGGAGAAGTAACAACATCAACATATCTGCAAAATTACTTTTTTCAAGGTTTAGGATCATAAATACTGTCACAAGAGTTGCTTTTGTTCTGCTTTTTCACCTTCTTTCCATGTTTGAAATGCTGATGCCCCATCCTTTCTCGGAGGGGATTGTTGCAGTATCAGTGGTTTTTTACACTGGGGGTTTACTGTTGGATATTGTCAGCAAGAAAATGATAGTGGGAAACAATGTTCAGGGTCAAACTGGGCAGAAGATATTTAAACTTTAACAAAGCTGAGCACCACTGCAAATCTTGGGAAGAGGCTTGCACAGTATACCACCCCATTTTTGGGAAAGATTTACATATTCAGTTAATATAAATTTAATTTCTTCCTTCATTATTACTGTGGGATGGACACAAGAACATGCACTATACCACCACGCATATGGAAAGGGTATTATCCAAAATAGCTTCCCTGCTGTGCAGTCAATTCAAGTGCCACTCTGAGATCAGCCTAATTCACATGAACAGCAGAATTTGATCAATATCAGAAACTTCCTTGACAACCAATTTATTCATAAGGCCTCTCCCTTGATTTGATTGCTTCAGGTTAAAGCACATACAAGCGAAGGATTTCAGGTCACTATGCAGTAGCTGAGGGTTCCTGAAGGGGAGGGAGCCCGGGAGATACCGTTTTCAATATCAATTCCCATTTCCAATTGCTCTCCTGCCAGAGCTCATTACCTGAACCCTTGGCTGACTGGTTACACAATGAGCTCAGCACTAAGAAACAATGGGCTGCTGGCATGGGAAAGCAGGGCTCCCAGCCTTTTCCAACGCATAAGACAAGTATATACCAGGAAGATAGAAAGCTCTGTACTCTTATTTCATCTCTTCTTTCCCCCCTTAATAGTCACAATCTGTTACTTGTTCCACGTGCTTACAGTTAATACATCATTTTCTCTAGAGAAATACGATCTTTTTCCCCTCTAGATTCACGTACTGTTTACAAGACTAACATGAAGTTGTGGTAGCTCTTGGTATCTTAGCATCAGTTTTAAAATTGCCCAAGTATAGGTTAACCATCTGTTTTCCAAACCCCCAATAAATTCTAACAAGTAAAAAGTGTAATTCTTGTCCTCCTTATCATCCTCTGTTTCCCTTTGCACGAGGTTTACATCTATTTCAAGCAATAAAAGCAGGCAACAGTGCAGGCTTAGAAGCTGTAACAACCCAAGAACTGAGTTTCTCCTCTGAGCTGCCTACCTTAAGGACGTTTATTCCTCTTTGATGAGTCTCAAGGGGGTTCTCTCGGCAGAGCCCAGACTTCAAGACTAGCCTTGGCATTGGGTGTGGGTAAGGGATGTCAAGTGGGCTCTGAAACAGGAACCTGTGTTCCTGCTATTAGTTTCTAGCTTGCTAATAATGTCAGAGACCCCCTTTAAGACAAACAGAAGAACAAGTTTCATGTGTAAGTTAGTTCTGTCACTGTAATCACATACTTCATGATAACTTAAATCTTAACAAATTCCCCAATTTTAGACGTCTTGTAATAAGTGGGAAATCCAGGCCCTAAGATCATTATGAATATTTGAGGGACAAAAGAGTTGTCAATACTACTACAGTCCAGAAAACTACTATTTTTACAAGCAAAATGGCAATGCCATTATTCCCATAGCTAGCCTGCTCAGCAATTTTGGGTGTTGCCACAGGAATTCAAATAAAATACTATCCTGCCCATGGACAATTTGCAACCTGAAGAAATTCATTAGCTGTAAATTATTTGTAGAGCAGTTGCTTCTACTCATGTTACATACTTTGAAAAAAACATCTCTGTCATTATGCAACATGAAAACCATGTTACAGCTATTCTGAGCAATCCAGATTTTCCCAATTCATACCCACTGAATAAAATTTATTGTTTTGAGTTTAGCTGTAAACATGCTTCCCCTAATCATGAGTCTCTGAGAGAGTCAGGCACGTTTAAAAAAAAAATCCAAATTTCTCTATTTAAAATTGGAAGGCACCATTTTTCATCTGCAGTAACAATAAAAAAAAATACAGACAAAGCTCTTCTGACCAACAGCTGCATTGTCTTATCAGTCAAAACCAGTTCCCATTTTCTTGCTCTGCAAATAGCCAGAGCTGTTTTTTCCTTCTTTCCAGTCATTTCATCGTAGTGCTTTGCTAATGTGACTGTCAAGC
This sequence comes from Rhagologus leucostigma, assembly GCA_013397725.1. NCBI lineage: Eukaryota > Metazoa > Chordata > Aves > Passeriformes > Rhagologus > Rhagologus leucostigma. Next base: position 443,443 of record VZTD01001909.1, on the reverse strand, counting down.
CTTAATGTTTACTGCTGTACTTCAGTAACATTATAAATGCTGCCTCATTTAGAAACTGAAGCTGTCTGTGATACAAGGTTTGACTCCTGTTCAATATCTATCTGGGATGACTGACTCTTTTAATCAGACTGGATTCTACCACATCAAATATTTATGCTGTCTTCTTGTATGGCTCTACAGGTATAAGCCATATAACCTGCTGCTCTCAGGGCTCTAAGAAAAAAACCAGCAATCATTTTCCATCCGTACTTCATTACATTCGAGCTGGAGGGCAGCTCTCTTCCTTGCTGTCCCTCTGCAATGCACAGGTCAAGCTCAACAGTTCCAAATCTGCAGGAATGGCACTGCCACCACCATGCCTCTGACTATTCAACGTGGCTCAGTAAATAACAAACAATTCCATCTGTTATATCAGCAATATTACACCTCGATCAACCACCACCCTGTCCCCAGCAATTATGCACCACAGAGATGAAAGAAAACTCAAGGATGCAGATTTCAGAGGGGGGTGTGCTGGCTACTGTACCAGCTTTGCTGGGCTTTTCAGGGCACTGAGTGAGCATCATTCCAGATTCATGTTGCAGCCCCTTCATTGCTAAATGGAGTGTTTACCCTCCTTTTTGGCATTTTGGCTTTGTTTTCCAGAGTAACAAAGAGCGATGAATCTCCCTGTCCCTCCAGTGCAATGTGTGTCAGTTCAGCTCTCTGTGTTGGTGGACACAACTGTACCTTAAAGGCATCGTGCTGCTCCCAGCCACTGTTATTTCCAGCTCAAGCTGAATGGCAATTTTTTAAAAACGCATTTGAAAAGTGTCTAAAATCTGCTTATCCCTATCCCCTTCCAGCCTTTTATTAAACATACTGTTAGTAAATCTCATTGTGCCTACCACTCTCTAAAGGTGGGAATGGGAGGCTACTGAGGATTGTCACTCATCAGTATGGTCCATAAGAGCCATACAAATTTGGCATATCTAAAATCACTCATGTCTATCAGGAGCATTTTGTGTATTTTGTCTCTCTCTAAAAATAGGATATATCTGCACACAGTAGGCTCTTGATGACTATAAGGTACACGGTTTTAAGAAAAGCTTTTTTTTTTTTTTATTCTGGAAAAGGCTTAGCTATGTAAAAGGCCACATCATTGTGTGGATGCTGAAGGCTCGGTCGCTGAGAGATTTTCCAGCTTTCTGCCAGCATCTGTGTGAAAGTCCTTGCTTTCACACGGATGCTGGCCGAAAACTGGAAAATCTCTCAGCGACCGAGCCTTCAGCATCCACATCATTGTTTTCCAGATGATCTTTTTCTGAAACATCTCATCAGAGAAGAAGCAGCACAGAATGTCTAAAATAGAGCACCCAGAAAATTTCATCTCATCTCTCAATTGCTGGCTGTTAACACAACTAAAATGTTGCCTGGTTGTGATCAAACTAGTAAATCACCTGTCCTGAATGGCTTCCAAAGCACTTGTGCTCCATCCCTGCCCACAAATAAGGCAGATAGCATGCTCAGTAACATTATGACAAGTGAAGGGAAGAGAAATGGTATGATTATTTACCTCTCTTTCTCATTCTGTCATTTTTTCCTGCTGTTTATGAAACTTCCGAGTGATTCGATTCAGTTCCTGATCACTACCTGCCTCATCCTAAAAAACTGTGTAGGTGTGAGGAATGAGAGCACTAGGGGACCCTTTTTTGTAAGCCTCAGGACATCTCCGTATTTCCTAAGGCACACCTTTCACCAGAGGGAATGATGCTGGGCATTCAGAAATATTTTCTGAATTCTGCAGCCATGTGAGCCAGCCTGTTGAAAGACAGCCACCTGCCAGAATGATACCTGCACCTCTACTTCCATCACAGCATCAGTGTTCTCCACACACTCACCATGCTCATCACCACATACTTGGTAGCACAACAGCTCTCTTCAGCAGCTTTAATTCCTCTTTGCACCATTAATCTGTGGTGTGGACTCCTGGCCTTAATTTTGATGAACCAATGCAGGAGCCCAAAGGCTTTAATAGGCCTTTCTTTCTCTTTGGTCCACCCACTAAAAACCAGAAAAACTAAATAGCCTGTGCTGTCATCAGCAGCACATACTCTGCCCCTCTTCCTTTTCAATCTTGCATTCACTGTATTTTCTGAGCACTTCATATGATCTCGAGGAAACTGCGGAAAAGCAGACTGTGATAGCAAAGAGATCCTGGATCTCCCAAGCAGGACAGATGTGTCAGAATGTGACACTTTATTTCAAAAAAAGGGAAAGAAGATATTTCTCCAAAGGAATCACTCCAAACATAAAGGAGACTGAGCCTGTGCTCAGCTTTGAGCAGCAGGGCAAGAACCAGATAGGTACCTGTAGTGAACAGAAACAATATTTATAATAGGAAATATAAGGAAAAGATGGGGAAGAAGAGGGGAAGAACCTCGGAGAACCTCAGACTGCTCAAGAGTTGAAAGTTAAAAGAGTTCCTCTCAGACAAGCACCCTCATCTTTCATGGAGCCCACACTCCATCCACACAGGGCAAAAGCAGGCTTTGCCCAAGCTTATGATAATGTACAGAGGACGCTTCTCATCCTTCTGGCTTGCAACCACTTATTTCTGAGGCCACTGCTTCTGAAAGAGGTTACTGCTGAGCAAAAGAGTAGCCTTAGAAAATATTCTGTTCAATTCCTTTTCAAGTAGACTATTACCAAAATTATGAAGAATGAGCTTCAAAGTAGCAGTGGACAACAGCTGAGGGTGTATGGATCTAACTGAAATGCAGTAACAATATACAATGTGGGAGAAAGATTCTTCCCTGATATTTATACAGAGACCCCAACCTAAATTTTGCAGCTTAAAATAAAACACAATATTTACAACAAGGAGAGGCACATGAAGACGAACAAAGTTCTGCTAATAGATGGAACAGGTAGGAATAGGTACGCTGTAATTCTCAAACCTTTTGTGATATGAGGATACCACAGCCAGCATGCAAAGTAAAAATTAATTTAAAAACCCCAAAACAAATAAAACCCACCACAAACCTCAATAAAATTTGGATAACCAGAGGTAGAGCATACTTGACTGAAATGTCTTGCTATTTGGAAAGAGCACTTGCCTTTCTGAAGGCTCATCAGCTCCTACCCAAGTACTCTGTTTTAATTTTAGAAAACAGTTAACTTCCTAACATCAAAGCAATCATCATATCATAGAATCACAGAATCACAAAGTTGGAAGAGACCTTCAAGATCATCTAGTCCCACCCTCAACCCAACACCACAATAATCATGCCTAAACTGTATCCCTAAGTGCCACATCCAGATGGCTCTTGAGCATTTCTAGAGATGGTGACTCCACCACATCCCTGGGCAACTTATTCCGATGCTAAAGCACTCTTTCGGTGATTTTGTTTTTCCTAATATCTAATCTCACCCTTCCCTGGCACATCTTTAGGCCATTTCCTCTCATCCTTTCACTTGAGACACGGCAGAAGAGACCAACACCCACCTCACTAAAACCTCCTTTCAGGGATTTGTAGAGAGCAGTGAGGTCCCTCCCTGAGCCTCCTTTTGTCCAGGCTAAATATCCCCAGTTCCCTTGGCTGCTCCTTCTAGGACTTGTGCTCCAGACCGTTCACCAAGCTCTGCTGCACTTCTCTGGATTCACTCCAGCACCTCAAAGTCCTTTTTAAAGTGAAACACATTTGCTTGTAAAGAAGCAGTAATTGGCAGCACTCAATAACAAAGACCTTACAGATGATCCTTATCACATCTTTTTCGCCTGCCAAGACAATAATTGTGTCAATAATTAAATAATTATAATTTTTCAAAAAGCAGTTAAAAAGAGTGTCTTGGAACAGTTTTTTACCCTATATAATTTTTGGTTTTTTTGTTTTGTGTCCAGGGTGGTCGCTGCCCCTCTCCCCCCATCCCCGCCCACGCCTCTGGGAGTATCTCGATAGGTGAGAGCCAGTCCGGGGTTTCCTACAAAAGTTGCTTGGGGTGAGGGGCGCAAGGGGCAGCTCTTTCCTTTCGGGGAGGCGATTCGGCTGGCCATGCAGCATGGTGTCTCTGACTAAAGATACTGTTGCTTTGTGGTTTTTGCTTGTTTCTTTTCCTTTGGCACTGAGACTGTCGTTGCTCGCTTCCTTCTTCACTTCTCTGCTGCTGGGGAGCCCAGAGCCAGTGCGTGCCGTGCTGGGACCCAGGAACACCCTGTTCCCCTCTGGGGGCCACCCCCCTCTGCACAGCCTGCACCCAGGAACCAGCCATCGCAGGTGAGCTACCCAGGGGAGCAATTCCCCACTCAGCCCCACCATTTTTCTGCCACTGCTCTGGGCTTCTTGCTACACTGTAACCCAACACCCAGTGCCTGCTGGGACACCCCCGCGGTTCCTGCTACAGCTGTGGAGTTTCTGATACATTTAATTTGCTACTCTGGGATCTGCTCGTCCCTACCCTTCCAGCTTGCTGCCTCGGAGGTTCCTGCTGAAGGTCATTTCGCTATCCAGAGGGGCACGGGGATCAGCTGCCCCTGGGGGTTTGTAAAGAAAGCCCCTTTTCCATCCCTTCCGCCGGCTGTGCCCGCCATTGTCCCCGTGAGGGAATCGTGGCTGAGCTCGCCCCACAGCGCCCCCTGCAGGAGCAGGGGAACCATCGCACCCGCCCTGCCCAGCCAGGAGCCACCAGCGCCCCTGCCGGCTGTGACCGGAACTGCACCGAAGGGGAAAGTGCGGCCGAGGGAGGCTGGCACTGGGTTTCTGGTTCTGTTTGTTGTTGCTGCTGGTGTTGTTGTTTGTTTGCCTTGTTATACATATATATACTAGTAGAGAACTGTTATTCCTTTTCCCATATCTTTGCCTGAAAGCCCCTTAATTTCAAAGTTATAATAATTTGGAGGGAAAGAAGTCATATTCTCCATTCCAAGGGAGGTTCCCACCTTCCGTGGCAGACACCTGTCTTTCAAACCGAGACAGAAAGGTACTTTTTTTTCTTTTTTTTTAGCGGAACCTTGTTCCAATTCCTTCAAAGCCAAAATTTTACAATCAGCTTTAACTATATGGTGATAAATACAAATCTGCTCTAAAGGACTCATTTTGTTACTGAGCTCCTGACCGGTTCAAGTTCTCAGGACTGGTTTTTTCAGATCTTGATGGTGACTCATCAAAACAGAACAGGCACAGATTTGTGTATATCTGTGTTCAAGGGCAGTAAACAATTTTTCATAAATAAATGGCTGGGAGTTGTTTTCCCTCTGTAAAGAAGGGAATAGCAGAGAGATAGGTATGTTACTCAAGGTGATACTTCCCACCCTGCTCTGAAAGTGCCTGTGGAGAGAAGCCAAGGCTGAAATCTGTTTTTTGGATATCCGTGTAGCTGTTGCTGTCAGAGGATGTCATTAATGCTGATGGCTGCCCTGCTTTCTCCTCTGAAAGCCTGGCATCATTCTTCACAGCAGTAAGCCAGCCTCAAAGGAATGGGAGGGAAAGCAAACATACCGAAAATGTGTATTACCTCCTAAGTATGGATGCCATTTTTAATTTCTGCTGATAACTGGATGAATATAAGACCAAAAATTTTATAGCAGTGACATGGAGTAAGATGTTTCCCTAGCAAATAACAGGACTAAATCAGAGGAAGGGTTGCTTTAACCTTCAGCTACTCTATGCCAGCAGGGAATAACCACATCCTCTTCTGAACAGAGACTGTATATAAGTAAGGCATGTGAGGACCTAAATCATGAGTGGTGATTTGAACCCCAAATCGAGTGTGGTGAGGCACTGGCACAGGTTGCCCAGAGAAGCTGTGAAAGACTCACCCATGGAAGTGTTCAAGGTCAGGTCGTATGGGGCTCTTAGCAACCTGGTCTAGTGGAAGGCGTCCTTGCCAATGGCAGGGGGATGGGAACTAAAGAGTTTTTAAGGTCCCTTCCAATCCAAAACACTGTATGATAACAGCAATGCCAGACGTAATCACATGCCAAATATTCCCAAACTGAGACAAGACTAAAGCACAACCTCCATACTACAGCAAGCAATTCAGCTGCGGGGTGGCAATCATGCTCTTCTACCAATTTCAGTGGCAGCTCTTAAGAATCAGATTTCTTAGGGACCAAGGAAGGTGCACAGCCAGACACTGACAGCATAGCTGGTGTTTAACACTTGAAACACCCACCTGTCCTCCTGACACTCATCTTCTAGCATGAAGCCAAGAGTATTTCCAAAACACCGAAAAGCACAATGGAGAAGATCACTTCTGTAGGTTGCTTTAGAATAAAATAATCCACCAGCCTGGGTGTTAGCATCTGCACCACAGGAGAGTATTTCCACATGATGATAGATTCGGCCAGTATTTCCTGGCAAGACTAAAGACTGGATTTAGATTGTCAAATTAGTGTGCTTTATTTGCTCTGTTTCTTGAAGAAAACTTTTAAGACCTAATTCAAAATTACCAGTGTGAAACAGAAAAATTTTGCCCACAACAGAGCTTCCAGAACAGCAATTTGGCAGGTGAGGAAAAACCAAGTGTCAGTGCTGGCAGCTGCATGCTTGCTTCTTTTCCTTGCAGAGAGCCATTATGCAGTGTTTTCTAAAATTGTAAATGCTCTTTCTGGCTCACCATGGGAAACAACACTGATACGCATCACAGGGTGTGAGATAAAATGTGCAGTGCTACTGCTGCCTTTGATTTTTCTTCCATTTATATCAGTTCTCAGTGAAAATTACACAAAGACAGCTGCAGACTTTTTCCTCTAAACTTTTTCACGTTTCATTCTTTGTTTGGTTCATAAATTCTAGGGTCTAAATAGAACCTTATATCAGAGACAGGAATTTACATTTAGATAACATAATGCAAAGAATACTAACAACCATCATCCTCCCTCCCTACAAACAGCTCCAGAGCACTTCCCAACTGACCTCAGATTTGTAAAACAGGCACCTGACTTGTTTGCTTGAAACTGAACATCTCTTTCTCTTTCTCCAGGTAGGAGAAACATAACATAGTTAGGAGGTTTTTTGATGGGTATTTGTGTCCTGTCCCTCCTTGCTTTTTCTTGGTTTTAGAGTCTCACTCTCTGTGCTTGTGCTGAATTAGTCTCTAGCCATGGAGGTAGCTCCAGTTTGTTGTGTCTGGGAAAAAGCCTGGGAAAAGAACCTGAGCACAGTTGTAACTGCAAGAAAAAGGCCACTGTGTTTTTCAGTCACCTAAAAAAGTAGTTAGCAGACACTACCAAGAACAGCTTTCTGATTGCAGGAGGACACTGTGCCGGTTTGGCCAAAATCTAGTAATATAGCCCCTGAGAGAAAACCAGGTTACAACCACCCTTCCCCCACAGGGTTTGGGAAAAAAGGAAATTTTTCCTCGAAGGAAAGTGAAAGAGATAAAAACTATTCATTTTAACAAACACACAGGAAAAGGATAATGATGCTAAATAAAGAATTAAAACCCTCACTATAGAGAGAAACCTGGGAAGATTTCAGAGTCCTTCTGTAGGTGTGCTCTCTCTCCTCCTCGGAGCTGGTCGGTGAGGGCGTGGGCCCACCCCCGGGCCTCGGGAAGAAAATTCTCCTGATGTGTTCTGAGGTTGTTGAAAAGGTTCAGAAGAGAAGAAGGGAAAAAACCCCCAAAGTCCCATGAAACAAAATTCACCTCTCTGTCTCACGCCAAGAGGGAAAAAAAAAAACCAGCTGGCTGAAGAAAAAGCAAGCAGGGTGCTCCCTTCGTGTCTTCTGCAGTCAGACAATACTGAGGAGTGTAATCTCTGTGTCCTTGAGAAGCTGCTTTGGAAAGTTCGTCTGTTTTTTTTTTCTCAAGCTCAGTTTAAAGGCACAGAAAAGGCACAATATTACTTTTTGGGCATAGAGCATGATAGGGGATACACATGATAGAGTCACCCCAAGACAGACACTTAAGAGAGGCAGCTTTTCTTCTTCTCGACCCCTATGCAAGGACTCAGTAGTAGTAGGCAGGCAAAAAGCTAGCAACATGCATCAGAACTACAATAAATTGCTATGGAGAAGTCCTCAGTCAGGTTCATCAGCTCTGACATCTATCAGCGCTGACACCCAGGTCCTGTGATTTATGAGATTTTCTGCTCAGTTTAGGTGGAGGGGGCATGTACTGTGGGTTTTTTCATCTCCCAAACCACTGTATTCCAAACAACACTTCCCTTAACACAACCTCATTCCCACTGTTTGAAGAAGTCCACCCTGCTGTTACCGGTCACTCTGGCAACTTTACACGCAGGAGAACAAGGGGTCAGAAATTTACACAAGGTTTCACATACATCAGACACTTATTTCTATCAAAAGATAGTAAATTTAAACAGCAAGTTAGATCAAGGCTGGCTTATGGCTAGATCGTTACTGTGACATTGGGTAAAAACTGGAGTAACTTTTTTGGAAAGCTGAGGCACGTTTTTCCTCAACCATCCTGCCTTCGCTCCATATTACTGAAAATTTCTCAAAGTTCTGTGGCACCAAGTAGAAACTGGAGGACTGAACAAAAGTCTTTAAGAAAAAAAGAGGGGGAAAAAGAGGGGGACGAAACTGTCTCAGTATGTTTCTTATCAGAGAATACACGTTCAAAAAAATGAAGGATTTTTCCCTTTAGCACTGGAGGTCATATCCCCTCTTTCCATCAAACAATCTTCTAGCACAGAGGTTGTTCCAGATGCCAGCACACATAGGTCAGCATTTTCAACAATAGGTGACTAATGTTAGGAGAACTTTAAAAGGGAGTTTAGATCCCTTTTTTCAAAAGCTCCAAGCTCCCAGCAGCTCCAGCTGGCTTCAAAGGGGGCTCACTTCACAAAGCGTTTTGGATGTGCTCAGCATTTTTGAAATTCAGGGCACCTATTTTGAATCCTAAACATGGACTTAAAAAATCCATGCTGATTTTCACTGCACTAAGGATCACACCACCTCTTTAATCTGTCCTTAAAAAGCTCAGTGACATTATAACCAACAATCTAGCTTTTCCCTTTCCCTCAACGGAATTTGCAGAACTCCTAATAAAACTGGTGTCTATCATGAAAACTGGCAGACTTCAGTCTAACAAGATAACTATAATTTTCCTTGAAAGTAGTCAGTAACACCTCCTCAAATCCTCTTAGTAACTGATGGATAACATGGGTTCCTTACAAAGAGCAGTCCTGAAGGTCAGCTAGAATACAGCAGCCAGGGCTGTGGGATATTCAGAAATACCACAGGCCATAGAAAAGTACTGAATCCCCGGCTGGCATGCTGGAGAACTTAGCCCTTTCCAGAATGCCAGCTCTCTGCTACAGGGTGCCATAAAACATAACGGCTTTTATTTGCAATCTTAGCACCAAAGTCAAGATCTCTACCAATTAAGCCAGAAGAGAATAACTGTATTAGCAGCTGATAGTGGCAGACTTCTGTCCTGCTAAAGCAGGATGACATGCACACATTAAAAATACTTCCTCAAGCTAAACTTCTTCAGATTGCTGGATTCAGACCATACTTTTCAATTTATTCATAATAAGACCTTCTTAGCTTAGGAACTTGAAGATGCCTAGAGCCTTTCCATTATCTTTCAAGTATTTTGAGCTTAGGAAAAAAAACTGACATAGTGGTTCCAGCCTTCGGTCAACAAGCAGCAACATCTCTTCTTCCCTTGAATACCCACAGCTGGAGGGTAATACAGAGCTTTTGCCAGCACACAGCACAAGGGTAAGAATTAGAGGCTACAGGTGTGCTCTCTACAGATCTGCACATGGCCCAGGTCTGCAAGAATTTGTACGCTGGTGTAAGGATTGTCCCTGCCCACAGTCTCCACAAATACCTTAGCATCTCTTACTTTCATAGGAACTACTGAAGCTTTCAAAAGAATGCAGAAGTGCTAATCCGCTGATGCAAGTGACTTCAGCCCTGACAGACATTTTGTCAGAGTCACAGATAAAACTGAAGGATTAGGCCATAAAGGATTAGGAGAGGTGTCATCTAGAATTATGTCACTGGCCTTGAATCATGGTTTTGTTGGGCACTGAAAATAGCGAATGTCACCATCTTAAAAACAAGCTTTATTGTGTTCCTTTAAATATATATAAATGTATTTTAGATATATATCTTGATTTCCTGAGTAGGCTTAAAAGTCTAGACGACTCACGTTGTATAGTTTCCATTTTTTACTACACTTCAGTGCACTAAAAATCATCAATCTGACTATCCGAACAAATTCCTTTCACAACTGTGCACCGGATGTTTATGTATCTAAGAAAACACAGGAAATAAAATAAACACCTTGCATGGCTCTCTTCACATAGAACCTATTTTGAATGATACAGAACCTGAAAGGGGACAGGCTGTTGGACAGAAAATTGGTCTTTTCCTAGAAAGTTTATAGCTCATAGCAAATCTAGGTCTTCCCTATTTAGCTGTCCGGTTATTTTGATGTAAGCACCAAAAAGAGGTCCATACATGAGATGTGCTTTAAGTCCAAAGTCTGTTGCATTTCAGTTAGCAGGCGTAGAGATTATTTGGGGTGGTAGGGAAGAAATAAGCCTTGTGCCTTAAAGGGTTGTTTCAATTCACCCTGGGTATCTGTGACAATGTTGAAAACAGATTGAAAATCTTATGAGGGACCCAAACACTGATCCTCAGCCTGATAAAACCTGCCATAATTTGGAAGTGTTGTGCCTAGCTCAGGCTGGTGACTGGCAGAAGCCCCGACACTGTGACAAAGCCACTGCAGCTACTGCATCCTGCAGGCAGGGGGTGGTCCTGCTGTACAGGGAATCCACTGCAATGGCACATATGGAGTCCATCAAAATATTTCTAACAAAACCTTCTCCTGAATCAAATTATGTTTTGTTTTTCCTGGTTTAAAAAAACAGATACTATAATGGGAAATGTCATGTTTTCAGGGAGTCATAGAAGTGTATCCTCTGAAACCCAAGATTTCCAGAGAAATGTTGCTGGCTTTTGCCAAAACTATAAACTGAAGCTACCAGATTGCTGTTAAAAAAATTAAAAGAAAACTGAAACCCCCCCCAATTTAAAAGGACATGAGTTTTTTCAGTTCTGTCAGACATTTTCATGGAGGGAGGAACAAGAAGGAGCTGCTTCTGATTAGCCAGCAGAAAGCATTTAAGAATGTGTTTACTGGTCATTCATGACACAAGTACTTCTGGCAGAGGCAAGCAAGCTATTTTTTAAGCAGCAGGAGCTGGAGGAAGACTGTTGGTCACAAAGGATCCATGTATAAGACAGAGGTGCCACTGTGTTGGCAGTCCATGAAAGGGATGCTCCAACTAGGCTGATGAACATGCAAAGTCATGGAATTTAGGCTGTGCACTCCTTGGGTAAAGAAAACTGTGAAGGGCGCTTTGCACGGTATTTCCAGTTTAAGTTTAGAGACTGAACTATATAGCAGTAATCATTAATGATGATAGCAAAAATACTAATAGGTAAAAAGATCCTGCTTATCCTTCTGTATGTTCCCTATCAGCAAAGTTCTTCACTTAAGTTTCATTTCCTTAACACAGAGCAATTCATACCCTAAGTGACAACTTCAGGGTGTACCTATTAACATACAATAGAAAGTATAATAAAAATAGACCCCAATTAAAGTTCTCTAAATTCAGTTTACCTACTCTTCATCTCATGGCATATTTACTATAGCAAGCTTTATTTTTATAAAGCCCATTTTACTTCTGCCTGTCCTCCGATTTAAAAACCCTGAATTAATGCAGCTCTTTCCACAGCCCAAACATGAAAGAACTGTACAAATAGCTGAAGGAAATGATAAGAACTCTAGGCACTATAGATCACATTCTGTGCACAGAATGACTTCTCCCGAGTAAGCCTACGAAGCAGTGATTTTTAGCATTCATCATTACAGTCCAATCCTTGGATCACTGCTGTCGTGGCCACGTGCAGCCAGGTTTCCACTGATGGAGCAACGCTTATAACAAAAGGCCATCCCTCCCAAGGGGAGCACAGCAGTGATTTGAATATCAGGCCTCAAAAAGAGGGCTTTATTTCAAAAATTCTACAAAGGGCTGCTAGTGGGCCAATCAGTTTAAGTGTGTGATGGTTTATAGCAACAAAACTGTGAAGTCTCCAGAAACTAGAAACCTGTGAAATGTGGGGAAAAAGAGCTGCCTTCTTGCTAAAACAAAATTCCTGGTTATATAGAGTGTTGGATCAAAGACAAACTATTTTGCAGAAACACAGTACTTGCACAAACCTCATCATGAAGGCTTTGGAGATGCTGGGTGACAGTCCCTCTAGTGTCCTCAGCCACACTGGCTGAGCACAGCCAAGGCTGGACCAGCCCCTTGCCCTTCCTCCAGCTTCCCTCTGGACATACCCTCCAAATTCTGATTTATTCCATGTTATCAGCAGGAAGGATGCTCAGTGAGCAACTGGGGTGCCCCTGCAGCTCTAGGCAATGCCTCCTCAGCAACTCCCAGCAGCAGGGCAGGAAGAGGAAAATCGAGATGTCAATTCCTAAGCATGCCCAGAAATTTGTACCTGCAGTGGCTGCTCTCAAAGGTTTAGAGCTCACCTCTTTTTTCCCAAAGCCTGCAGCAGACCTAACTACTTGAAGCTCTTGGACAGCACAGGGATACCGAAAGCATGGAGCAGCTTGAAGCTTTCTGCATATTCGTCCTTTGGGTCCTGGGGTCATAGAATCATAGAATGGTTTGGGAAGGGATCTTAAAGATCATCTAATTCCAACACCCCTGCCATAAGTCTTTGCCCAAAGATTTCTCCACCTCCCAGTCAATTAAGAGAAGGTGCAAAATACCAGAGAAATGGCATTTCCTAGTGATTCTGATAAACAGAGTATATAACCAGGTACTTTAAAAGCAGGCTTTGAAATGCCACTGGCTTGCTTTGTTCTGAGCACAGTCCCAGGGAGAATGTCAGGTTGCATAACTCATTTGTTATCTTTACACAGAGGAGCTCTGCTAAGCGCCAGCCATCATTAAAATACTAACATTCCTTTCAGTAGAAAACAAATAGAAAAGAAGAACGAACAACTTTCCTAGAAGAAAACCAATTAGCACTTCAAAGATTACCACGTGGTCTGTAAACAGGGGTGTTAATACACCGGGGAGGGGGAGCCCTGCTCCTTTTCAGCCACAGCCTGAGTTATGCAAACGGAGGGAGCACCACTACAGAGACAGCACTCCCCCATGACACAAACCTACACTGTACATTGGTTTAGACACTCTTTGCATTTTATTTCCCTCAGTGGCTTGAAAAAATGCCAAGAATCAGAATAGCACATGAAGAGCATTTTAATCTAGCCTTAGATAAGGCACTGTCCTCCTCTGGGCAACAAGCACCCAGCAGCAACAACTTTGTACAACATGAAAGAAAGTGTCAGGGAGAAAACTGCAGTAATTGAGGTCATATCCTCTGTAATTGCAAGGAAACCCCCTCCCACATTTTTCCCCATCATCCACGGACATTTCCATGTATATACACCTAGCCCTTTTAATGATATCTAAATATTTATCTCCCAAGCAGCTAAATTAGTAAGCATTTAATTCTAGTGATGCAAACACCTGACAGCTGGATGCTCTCACTTACCTGTAAATGCAAAACACCAGCATTGAATTCAGTGGAATTCAATTATGTGGCAAATGTCCACAGTTATCTCTGAGGTATTTGGAATCCCACACAAAATCTATGCTTCACATGGTTAAGCAGCTAGCTCTCATGTTTTATATGGAGGGAGGGAAGAAGGGAAAAAGTTGAGCATTGTGGTTTTTTTTAGATCTCATTTGCAGCTGTACAGTTAAAGCTTACAGATTAATAATAAAAGAGTGTATCTGTCAATGCAGAAACAAATGATGTTCAATATCAAACACAGTGCAAGATGCAAATATATTTTTCTGTGAATTAACCAGGCTTTCATTTCAACTGCTCTGATCTTGTAAATAAAGCTTACAAGCTAGTTTCAAACAAGTGTGAGAATTAAGCAAACACAAAAAGAATCCCAAACCCTAAACCAAAACACCTTAACTCAATGGTCTCCTAGTACTGGTTAGCTAATTATATTTGCCATTTTTTATTCAAGGGATCTAAACAGATTAAAACAGGTTAAAAACAACCGTACTCAGGAAGTGGCTCAAGGGTAAGAGTTCTCTGAATACTACCAGACATCAGTTGCTGTCAACCGCTGCCAAAAAACAAGGGGCATCCCTGAATGTTCTGAGAGACAAAAAGAGGTTGGGCAGAAGGATGGATGGATGGATGAGAGGACAGACAGATGGAAGAGAGAGAAGAAAGAACAAACAACTAAATAACATTCTCCTGCACTTATGACTTGCTTCTAAGGATTTGCTTTCCAAGCACTTTATTGAAAATGTTCAAGTCTTTAACTGATCTTCTAGGGGGCAAATAAGAGGACCTGAAAAGCCTTAAGCTAAATAAACATGGGTGAGTCATGCTTGATGAGATGGGAAAATACAAAGCTTTTGAAAGGGTGAAAAATCTCTAACCATCTGGTAGTGGCATTGAGAAGAAGGGGAAAGGACAAAGGGGCAGTGTGCAGCAGGGAGGTACAGGACTCCTTAATTACTGGGTTACCAAGACCATTACTGCCCCAAATGCCTGTGAAAGCTCACAAAATGAGCTTAGAAAGCTCGGCAAAAACAACATCTCTTAGTAAGAATAGCATCTTCAGGAAATCAAATAGGAGTAGCTTTCCCCAAGATACATCTGCCAATTAGAAATGATGGGTAATAGATGTGGATGGCGAGGCTCCCAGATGAGAACAAGACTTCCTGGTGACCTCTCTACCCGTCTCTTCTACCTGCTGCTCTCCAAGGCCCCACAAATGGTGTTCTCCTTCAATTATTACCACCCTGCCAGCCAGAAGGAAGCTTCTGTTGTACTTGGCAATACAGGTGAACAGCCTGCATTTAGATTTCAAAGCAAATGCCCCAGGTGTTCCAGCAATATGGCAAGCAGCTGATGTGCTCCAGCCTCTTCAGACCTGGATAAGACTCAGCTGTGTTTTCTTATCTCTAAGACTTGCTAGAGAAAAATCACAACATTCAAAGGGCAAACTTCACACACTGGAGAAAAATCTGAACTATCTTTGCTTTAAATGGCCTTGTCAGCTATGAGCTGTGAAAGTGCCAGCGCCATCCTCCCTTCTCCTCTTCGAAGAGATGGATATATATCCAGCTGATTACAGGTGCAGGTTAGCAAGGAGTAAGCTGGCTTCGGCACCCAAAGCTGTGACCAAACCTTTGCCAAAAAGCATTGCTGTGCTCATTCTCACTTTTGGGATGTGAATATGTATGGCTGATTTCCTGCCCTCCTATGTGCAGCTCCTTCCCCAATTTTTTCAGCTATGCACTGTGATCCAATTGGATTCACAAGCTGGGCAAGAGCAAGCTATATCCATCCTTGAATGGCAGATCTCATTACAAGAAGGAAATGGTTCTGGCAATCTAATAGATTGAATGGCACTGCTTCTTCCAGGATCAGATATAAGCCTCAGGTCATGGCTACCTCTGGCGGTAAATATCCCATAGCAGTTGTGATAAGAACAAATGGTATTAACCATATTTTACAGCCAAATCTTGACATGAATATCTCTCCCCCAGGCTCCCCTTGAAAGTTCTTTTCCCTTTAGAAAGATTTCCTGTGTCTTAAACACCACACCTTTACCTTAGTACCATTAAACACTGGCTGTGTTTAATGCCAGAGGGAACAGTTTCATGAGCAGATTCTGTGATCTCTGTATGTACCAATTTCTGAGATAACTTGGGTTCCTTTAGATAGGTACAAGATATATATGTATTTCTTATCATCTGCTTTTCACGCTCGCACCCTTCAAGAGCCAGCTGGAACTGCAAGTGGAACTGCGTCCAGGAAATCTATTCCCCTTTGTAATGTAGGAAGCAGGCAATATTAGAAATACTGTTTAAAGACTTTTTCCTTTAACTTTCTTTTCTTTTAAAGCAAACTTGCCCATATTTCAGTGCCAGAAGATTCAAAACCAAGCTACAAAAGCAGTCAAATGTTTGGACATTTACCTGAAAACCGGCTGTGCTCCAGCTGCAGGAGCCTGCAGTGCCACTGTGTGGTTACTGAGACATGTCAGTAGCCTCCCAGTTAACCTCAGTCATCTGCAATTCAAGACTCAGGTTTCTATGTGCAAGCAGATTTATGATGATACAGGCATTAAAACCATTGACAACACTTTAAAAAGACCACAATAGCTGTACCTACCACACACTGGACAATTACTGCTTTGGAAGACAGAGAGATAAACCAAAATCACAGAGGATGCCAGTTTTACCAGACCAAGATGAGTGTGGAAGCTGTTAGCTACACTCATGTGAGGGTAATTTTAAAATATCTGCTGTCCCAAGGAGGAAGGCCCAAAAAATGAGAGTACAGCTTTGGTCTCTTTTGGCAATCCAGCTTTGTAGATCAATGTAACCACCAGACAGGAGCTCCTGATATCTAAAGGAAGGACTGGGTATGCTGGTAAGGATCACAGCAAAATGCCATGAATCTGTGAGGTGAGATGACAAGAAGTGCCAAGGGCTTAACTGAGATATGATGGCAGCAGCCATGCAAAACTTGGAGCAATAAGCATCTGAACCCAAGTGAGGGAGAGGGATCATACCAGTGCCTACCAGTGGCCTCCTGCCCTGTTGGCCCTGCATGCTGGAAATAAATCTGAATTAATGCTGGAAGGGTTCCACCCCTGCTCCTTGTGCTTTGAGATTTCTGCAAAACAGTCATGCAGGAAGCCCCTTTCATCACTGAGACAGCACCAATGAAAATGTGTCACCTGCAGAGACCTTTCAATGCTCAGAAAAGAGCAAAACAAAAAGCAGTGAAGCTGCTGAAGACTCATAACAGCAAGTCCTACTCAGTTTTCTGATCTCTCCAGACCAGCTGGGTTGATGGAAGCACTATGCTAAGGTACTAGCACCCCAGAGAGGGGGTAATGCTCAGACCCAGCTGTGCTGACTTACCTTGCTGCTCAGTCTGTGAACCTCCTGCTAATCTTCCTTATAGCTTGGATAGCCAGAAGAATCAGGCAAGATAATTTCCTTGACTCAAGCAGCTGGAGTTAGGCACTGATTTTTCAGCACATTGACATCTTATTTTGAAGCACCTGAGGTATCTCCATTTGTTCTCATTTGACACCTTTGTGCTTCATTTCAGGCTAACAGATCATAAAAACACACCCAGCAGAGGTACTTTAACTGATGAAACACCTTGTAATCGTGATAGCATTTGCCCACAAATTGGGAATCTCAATGTTTTCTAGGCCCTGATACAGTGAATTTGCCATCTGAGTATACACCATTGTTAGCTGTAACCAGGGGGCAATGGAGAAGAGACTACTGACTTTTCCTGCTCAAAATCCAGAACAGAGTTTAACCAATTTTTCTATCCAGGTAAGAATGGTATAGCCTGTAAGTGACTGCTTATTTCCTCCACAGAGAAAATGCTGAATGTGTAGACATGCTGTCTTTCAAGGGCTGTCAGTTAATGAAAGTATTGAGAGGTTTTAGGATGATGTAAATGGAATAAAGGTGGTTTTGGCCTCTGTGGTAGCTATGATTACTGGTGTAGTGACTGCAGAACAAACAAATAAAGGCACATCCACATCCAGATCCACAAAGCGGAATAATGAGTCGAAGGGCTTATATACCCCAAAATGTCAGTGTAAAGACCCTGCAACAGTGAAACAGTAATGAAGGTCATCTTTTGGTTGAAATTTGCTGGCTGTAGAAAACAATGGATTTTAGAACTCAGGATAGAAGCCACAAGTCTGAGCCTGGGAGGAAAATCATTAGCAACTGTTTCAGCAAAGTACAGTGTTAATCAGGTAAGTACATTATAAGCATTGAAGCATGTGTACAGGTAAGTAAAAAACCCCCACAGTTTCATATTTTTCATGTTTCTCTTGGATCTCTCAAACAAAACAAAGTGTTTTTGCAGTTGCCCATAGACTGTCTGCAGCTGCAACTCACAGTCCATCATTCAAAGCACTGGTTTAATTACAGCTATGAGCACATGCACAGTACACAGGAGTGCTCCAGGAAAGGCCCCCCAGAGATTATGCAAGACCCCAAAAAGGAGATGCTGAGTTTTTGGTGAAATAACAGAGAGTCCCAAAGAGCTGCATTTCTGCACCAATATGTTGAGATGACACTACTGCCTGATTCAGATGCAGTCCCAGAGATGTAGGAAGGAAGAGCTTTCTCCCCGGTAGATCATTCAGAGTGGCTAGAGACAGGGTCAGTTTGGGCTGTTGGGTTGATACTATGGGCAGGTATGCTGGTGATGACCCTGCATGCTGATCTGGAGGCAAAATGTCATGAAAGCCAACCAAGCAGAGGAAAAGTGTTCCAGATGGCAAGATCTCCTCAAAAGAACACTCACCTGTCAACCACATTAGGAAAAGGTGAGGAGACAGAAAACCTGCTGCCAAAAAGTTATGAGTAAAGTGCAGAAAAAGAGAAGAGAAAATCCAGAGGAAAGCATTATGCTTCAAAGATCTGAGGGAGATTAGGGTGTGCAGCAGTGGGCAAGGTTTAATCTCAGTTGGGATCATGCCCTAGCAAAGCAACCTCTACTTTACAAGGCTGTACACACATTTCCCCTCACTATGTAGCAGTCCCTTCTTGTACAGCTCTGGCCTCCCTCTCCAAGCACAAGGAGTAAGGACACCTATGAAGCCATGGTGTACCTCACTAGAAGAGCCAGAAGTGGGAATGCACACAAGAGAAAACAGAGCTGAATCAAAAAGTGTGTCTCTTGATCCACGTGACAGTATACAGACTGAGTAAATGCCACCCTTCTCATATGAGAACAAGATTTACTCTTCACCATAGCACTAGGCAAAACTGCAGAAGTAAACAGTGAAGTTGTGTTGGGGTGATTTTATGGTAATACTGTATTCCCCTGTTATCTGCTTATTGTCCAGAAATGGGTCCTGCAGCTTTAAGCTGGGTCTGAGGAAAGGAGGGGGGAAGCCGGGCGAATTCTTCAGCGTGGTTTGTGTTTAAGGACACACACACACACACTTGCCCGCGTTCTCACCGCTGCAAAGCTGAGGGACCACCTTCCTGCTTTTAGCTAGCTGGTTAGCTGAGGCAAGACATTTTCCTACACCAGCACACCGAAATCCTCTGGTAATTTCTTCATCTTCTTCTGGAACTGTTCGGCCTAGCTGTGATCCGAGAACCCCATCACTGGACCCTGTGGACCAGCAGGGAGGCTGTGGGGACGCTGCATCCCAGCCTCGGACCTCAGGAGGGGCCGAGCCAGCTACAGAGGGAACTCTAAATCCACCAGCTTTCTCCACATCAAGGAGGTTTAATATTTTAACAGTTATTAATTTTTTTTCCTTGTGCCATGCGGGCACTTTGTCTGTTAAATAAATAGTTTTTTTCACTTTCATCCAAGAAATTTCTGTTGTATCAGTGGGGGAGGGAGTGCTGAAACCTGTCTTCTGGGGAGGACACGTTCCTTCCAGAGCATTTCCCCCAAACTTGTCTCAAACCGAGACAGAAGTGAAAATGTTCTCCCACTCCCCAAAGAACAAGCCAGATAATCTTTCAATCCTAGGACATATGATTTTTTTTTTTAATTCCTTCCTGTTCTATACTTGAAAAAAAAGACAGTTCTCCAAATCATCCCTTCTCCACTCCCACTGACTATGGTTTCCACACAGTTATGACTGGACTCACTCTATTTTATGAAAATCCTCGGTTTGTCTCCCTCCTGCCCTAAGTGTGTGGCCATTTGAGTTTTTGAAATAGCTATAACATAGTGCCATAACCCCGGCAATGTGGTACATCCATCCAAAACCTAAGCAAGTGGGAGCACAGAATTCCCAGTTCCAGAGCCAGCTCAGTTGGATCTGTGTGTATTCCATCACAAACTTTATTAAAAGAGGTAAGAATTTACAATTTATCAGTGCTTAACAAAATGAAGATTCCTTTTGTAGAAGATGGCACAAAAATGTAACATTTGTCTGTGAGGGCTCAAATTGTTTCCTGGTGAAACTGCCTGCACTCCTTTGGTCTGCTGGACCTATTCTATTTAAGACTGAATTTCTTACTGTGGCACACAGGAGCTAAGCTGACTGTTCAAACAGATGCCTCTGTAGCTGCACAGTATATGTTAAAGTGGTGCTATATCTCTGGAGGTGATAAGCTTATTTCCAGAAATACTGTTGGCCATGATGCCATCTGTAACAGAGCGGTCCTTGGCCAGTGAGCTCTACTTTTTCAATATGTTACAGGAAAATGTTTCTAAGATGTCAGACTCTCTCAGGTATTCCTCTCCCTCATTCCTTAGGTGCTATTTGAGATACTTTAAAAGAGATACATGTTTTGTTTGCATAAGTCACTGCTGGCTCTCTGGAGAGGTGAGTTAAAATCAAAGTCTGCTAGACTTGGACCCTACCATTTAGAATATGGATTTTATTATCTCCACGATTTTCATATGTAAAAAGGGCATTATCAGTATCTTAAAGCTCTTTGAGAGTTGTAGCTTACAAGTAAAAAAACATGTAACATCATGTAATACTATTATAAACATATGAGGACTCAGAATGACATCATAGCATCTGCTTTTCACTGGGATTTCATGATTTTATATTTTTTGGCATTCCCACCATGGAAAATCAAAGTGAAAATGGCACTTCAATATATTCCATTAAAAATATCCAATACCTCCTCCAGCTCCTCAGAGGATTTAATTTCTTCTCTTTCTTTTTATTTTCTGTATATGGAAAAGCATTCTAAAGCTTCTTTTACTTGATTTAATGCTGCGTGTGATTCAATTCAGTGCTGTTACATGAGTTAATTAAACTAAACAAAGGCTGCATTGTCAACACTTTCAGCAGGAACAAAGAGATGATATTTTAAAACACAATAAAAATTGCCAATTTATAACACTATTTCTGTTCTGCTTACTGTAAATGAAATGAAGAAAGCAATCAAATAGAGATAATAAACCTTAAATGCTATCATTCTTACAGTATTCCCTATTGTTGTTTTCCATTTTCTTTCCTTTGGGCTTTTTGTCTTTTACCCTTACCATCAAGTCTGATAACAAAAAGTAACTGTGACAGCAAGCAAAACATTTAAGCTGAAAAATTCCTTATGTTTTCTACTTTTCTATTAGAAAACACACAGAAAAAAATAAATTATTTTTCCTTGCAAGGGATGAAAAATAATTAAAACTTCAAATTAATCTTGTGCCACCTATTCTTTATGTACATTCAGGCTAGAACCTGATATATGGAGAGTAATGAAAAGAAACAGATTCTTTCTGTGGCAGGAAAAAAAATATGACTTTTTTCCCCTCAAGAGACTGAAATCAATATCTAGAGCAGACTGCTGACAGTGTAATAACCACCCTGACTGCCAATGCACAGTGCTGCACAGCATCCTCAGGGAAGCACCCTCACGAAAGCCCTGCAGGAGGTCTGCATCCCATTTGCTGCCCCATCCTGCACCATCAGTGAAGCCTCTTTGCTGATGTAAGAGCCCGGATACCTCCCACTTCACAACTGCCAAAGCCCCCACACCACAAACATAAACCCACAGACAGTGGGGCCAACCCCCCACTCCTCTTCTGCAGTCTGCAATGTGTAAGCGGAGAAGAGAAGATGCAGGTGAGCCACACCTGGCTACTTCCACGAGGCATAGAAATTACTTGGATATCCTTTTCTGCCACACCTATAATGCCTTCAGGAGGGGAGAGTGCTTGATATAGACCAAACAGCCCTCGGACCACCACAAACTCAGCACAGTGGGCTGGAGAACACAATCTGGTCACAAAATCTCCTCAGCTGGCTGATACTTCAGCTGAAAAGTTCACTGGAATTTCGCCAGGTTCTCAAGAAAATAAAGGCATGCAAAGCGAGGCTTCATAGGCGAGGCACCTTTTAGGATTTCCACTCATAATCTCTCTGTGCACCTCCCACAAGTCCCATCTACTGCTTCCCAACAACCCACATCTCTGCATAGCTTAGAGCTTTAAATACCCATTTGCAACTTTCTGGTTCCACAGCCTTTCCGGCATTTCTTCAAAAGGTCCAATGGTGAACTTTTTTCTTTGCCAAACATCAATATCTGTCAGAATAAGATTTTAAAGATATATTTCATATTTAGTGTCTGAATATGCTGTAACAGCCCAAAAAATGGCATCTGATCTATTCAGTATGGGTTCTTATCAAACACCAAACACACTAAATCTGGTTCAGGATATTTATTCCTCTCCTCTTTGAGCAACTGAATAAAAGAAGTTGGAGCCTTTATACTAGGTGTCCTGGGTTACAGTGTATTCTATTACCATCCTCATGAGCTGTTGAAACCAGGTGCAGCAATGTTCCCTGCCTCCTCCCTCTGGACTATCTTCTGTTAATGGGCCCATCAGTGCCTTGCCCTGTGACTCACCATCCCATTGTGAGATGCTCCGCCCAGGGGGAAGGAGCCAAGCATTCCCACCTGGATATAGTCTGGGGCTTGAAACAGCACAAGCAGCCTTTTCCACTGGATTCCCAGAGGACAAGAGCTACACAACTACCACTGGACTTTCTGAGGAGGACCAGACTTTTTTCTACAAGATCACCACTTCAACAGAACCACTTCAAAGAGAACTGCAGCTATCACCTAGCCGGACTGCTACCACCACCCTGCCCAGCAGGGTGTCAGGTCGTACCCTGACTCTGTCAAGGTTAAACCAGTGTTCTGGTATTATTGCTTTGTTATATATACATATATTAGTAAAAGAACTGTTATTCCTATTTCCTCATATCTTTGCCTGAAAGCCCCTCAATTTCAAATTTATAATAATTCGGAGGGAAGGGGGTTGCATTTTCCGTTCCAAGGGAGGCTCCTGCCTTCTTAGTAGACACCTGTCTTTCAAACTAAGACACTAGGTCTTCAGAAGTCACAACACTCCAAAGTATTCTTTCCTTTCCAAAAAAAGTGAAGTTACCTATTTAAAGATTCTAGGGAAGACTTTTAACCTTTTTGTTTTTTTCCCTGAAAATGTCTCATCTCTCTCCACTTGAAGAATTAAAGGAGTTTGGTTATGCAATAAAATTGCCATGAATCAGTAATAAAAATGTCAGATTTTTCCAAAAAGATCTTTCTCAAGTTGTCTTTTGTTTCTCTATAGCCAAAATGTCATTTTGACATTTTTGACTTTGATAACAGTCATTATTTTGACATTATTTACGACTCTACCAATGCATATAAAATCCTATAAATGCCTGAGACTGAAGCTATAAAACATGAGAGCTCTTTTCCCCAGGTTTTGAAATATTTAGTTCTGTCCAAGATTATGCCATAAAATTATCACTCCTGCTAAAGTAAAATGGATAAGTGAGGAACTGACAAAATGTTGCCTACAGAGTTACAGTTTACAGCTATTCATATTACAAAGACTGTTGAGCAAAACTGGGCTTAGCTACAACAGAACTTGGCAGATGTCAAATTTGAAATTAGGCAGACTTCAAACTTAGAGTAAATAAGCACTGACCAGAAGATTGACAAAGGAAATCACATGTACTGCAAATGATGGAAACCTCCCCCAACCTGCCGCCAAGCCAGCCCTAACCACACGGTTAAGGTGAGGATGCTACCCAACCACTCTACTATGTTTCTCATGTGGAGAAACATCGTAGGTCAGGCTCAAACTATGTTACTAATGGCACAAGATGACAAAATATTTCAGCCTGAATAGAGAAGGGAGAAAACAGAGAAATAACAGCAATAACTGTTCATTTTCTAGTGCTCTGACAGACATCCTATCCCTTCAAAGAGTTAAACAACTTCTAAGGGGGATTAGTGAGTGAAATCATCATACTGAATGTCTTGCTGAAGGGAGATAGAAAGAGATGGGAAGATGACAGAGGTGAGAGTGGGCTCAGAGAAGAAATTGGCTGCATATTCATGCAAATAAATTTGGGATTTACTTCCATGTGCTGCAAATTGTGTTGTGGAATAAATGTGCTGATTAAACCTACAAATAAGTGCTGAGTGCGTGGTCATTACAACACAACAGGAATATTTCCAAGTGTACATATATAAAGGGACTGCCAAAAGGTCTGTTAAAACTGTATATACTTACCTAGTCAGCAAATAGGTCAGTGATCACCACTTACTCTGGTTTTTAATAAAGGGATTTGAGAATATTCCCTAATCTTATAAGAAACATAG
Source organism: Rhagologus leucostigma (assembly GCA_013397725.1). Classification (NCBI taxonomy): domain Eukaryota; kingdom Metazoa; phylum Chordata; class Aves; order Passeriformes; genus Rhagologus; species Rhagologus leucostigma. The sequence goes on along the minus strand of VZTD01001909.1, from coordinate 419,259 downwards.
ATTTTCATTTTTCTTTTGTGAACCAGAATGAATGCATTATCGTAGTTGGAGAAAAATTAAAAAGGCATCTTAGTTTGCCTTTTCTCTTCAGCTGCTCCCTCATAATATATAACTTCAAGTTACAGTAGGAAAAAAGGGAATAAATTGGCACATGTGATATTTTATTACTGATTTTGGAAAAAGCAACAGCAGGTTTTTATGAAACACACAATGCCTCACACTGTTATATTCTTCAGAGTAATCTGGCTTGGTTCTTACTGCTGGCAATGTGATATAGTAGTGCGACTGCCAAGTTTTTGATTCTTCGTTCCTCTGGGCTTCCAGCATCCTTGAAAACCAGAACCTTGAAAGCACCAGGATCTGGGATTCCTTGGGAATATACACCACAGCATGACCTTGGAGCTGTGAAGTGAAATGAGCTATACAGAAAGGACCCTGCAAGCTCTAAAAACCCCCAAAACACAGAGATAAGCTGGCAGTAAAATTTGCGCAATTAAATCAGAAGATAACCTATGGTTTGTCAGAAGTTCATGTAAACTGAGACACATCTCTAAAACAGCAAGAAACAGACATTTTTTTCCACAGAAAACTGCATCACTGAAAAAATTCCTAGCATGTTCGAAAGCCGCAATCAGTAACTGTGCAGAAATCCAGCTTTAGGCTGGAAAAGGGACTTTGTTCTCTGTTAGTCCTTTAGTGGCTTACTCAGCTCCAGTGCTGAGGACTGAAGGGATTGCAGATGACTCCCAAGAATCTAATGTCCCAGTGAGACTGCGAGAAGAGAGAGGCAGCTACGTGCTACCCTTTGCTCTGGGATGAGTTTGAAAACACACACACAAAATATATCACATAGAACAGAAAGACCAGGTAGTTTGCATTTTAGTAGTCACTACATTTGGCTATGCATATAGATCCAGAATGGGTCAAACCAACTTAAGATCCATAAATTTCTGTTTAACAGGACTAGCAGTCCCACGTTAGCTTTGTTTCCCACATTCTTAGACAAAAATATGGTATTTCATTCTGTGTCAAATGTACTGTGTGTGCTACTGGAAAACTATTCAGCTGAATTACTTTAGGAGGTAGCACTTGGGTTACATAAAATAATGTCACATATTAAATCTTTTTTTTATGTCAGGTAATCTCTTTCCATTAAGAGGAGCCTCTCATTGGGAAATAGATCTTATTTTATCAGTCTGCACTTCAGCTGATTTTTTTTACCTCTTTTTGTTGAGACCCGCTTCACTTTATGGCAAACCTTCAAAACCCATCTGGCAGAATTTGTGCCCACCAGAACAAGAAGCGTCTAGCAAAATGAGCTATGAGGGTGCTTATACCCACAAGAATGAAACAAAGCAAGGGAAAGCCTTTATTTCCTTCTCTGCTCCTGCTCTGCAAGAGCACCCATTTATTTTCCCTGCGCCAAAGCAAGTATATTTGCAAGAAGCTGAACAGAATATTTATGCTATTATCCCACACACAGACTCAACACATTTCCTCTTATCATGGAACTTACCAAAAGATCACTTAAACTGATGACACTCCTTCTACGGACTTCAACAAGCTTTGGACTAGATGAATCCTGCACAGTATCAACACCTGAGACTCCAGTTAGGAACAAGTTCCAGAATATTTAGCAAGAACTTTGTACTTACTTAGTATCTGAAACTTTTAAATCAAGGTCTGGAAAAGGAAAGGTGCCAAGAACAACCCTTTTCTGATATTACCTGCTCTTCCTTAATGTTGCGTATTTTAACAGTAAGTAGAACAGATGTTGAAATATAATCTCTCTGCTGACGACTAAATGACAGTTCTGTAGGGGACACTAGAGTAGTAAAGAGGAGAAAATGTGCAAATAATGAAGGTACATTTTGTCCAATTTACTTGTGACGATGCATAAAATAAAATGTAAATAATTTCTGTTCGGAGGAGATTAACATAACAACACTGGTATTTGCAATCAGAGTGAACCTGTATTGTATAACCTGGGTTTGCAACTGAGGTACTGTGGTACCATTTACCTGAATTTGAATGTAGGAATTATATCAGTTCTACCTTCATCATCATTAACACAGCACAAAACCAATACCATTAGCACAAATGATAACAAGGAGATGTGATTAGTCTCAACTCAGATAGGCAATTGAAATTAAAAAAAAAAAAGGAAAGGAAATATTGTTTAGCTGTATATGAACAAAGAGGTTCCATTAACCTGGCTTTGGAGTGAAGAAAATTGTCCATATTGTTCATGCAGGTTTGCAATTAAGTTGGTGTTAATGCCGCTGAGAAAAGGACTTTATAATTAGGACAACACGGTTACTATTGACCTGAATTTTCAATAAAAATCATGTCTGCATTTTAATTTGGAACTGTAAAATTCATCCTTGGGCTCTACAAATGATTATATAATTAACTTGCTGTTACTTTGAAATTAGAGAATTGTTTACATAATATGTTCTTTTTTATATAACCATGTGCCTTTACAAATGGTGAGATGACTGCAGAGTTCTCAGAAGCATCCAACATTTAAACTTCTACATTTCCTTGCAAAAGCATTCCCAAGGTTTTAAATACTTTATTCCCAGAAAAAAATTACTGCTTCAGAAGACTCTGCATTCTCTCTCCAAATATTGGTTTTTTCATTAGAATTACTAGTTTAGTTAATCTTTAGTTAAATCTCTACTAATGACCTCACAAATAACTATCAAACCCATTTATTCTAAATACTCTGGATGCTTCTAGCAAATGTGATCAAAAGGATACTTAATGGACATAAACTGGTTTTTTAATCAGCATTATGTGCTTAAATGCAAAAAACTGAAAATGAGAAGAGTATTTAAACATCACTTTTGAACCTGAGTGTGCACTTTTTTGCACTTAGCTTCCTATGCAAATAGGAAGGGGGAAAAAAAGCTTTCATGTGCTCTTTCCATGTTTCCTCACAATAGAAAAGGATGAATCCTGCAGCATTCTCTGTCTCCATCTGTTGATAATAAGCTCACCTCCTTCTTCTTTTCCTTCTTCCTTTTCTTCTGCACCAAGAATCAAAGGTATCTCAACTTCTGTTGTGTCCTCTTGGTTCAATAGTGGATCTGAATAAATTTGATAAAAAGATGAAGAGTAAGGCTTTTCAGAATGGACATAAAAGGATTAACATCCACTAGAGACCTTGCCATTAAAAACACTGACAGAGGAAAAGGATCCTTTCCTCCAGGAGCAAAAGTAAAAAGTCTGCCCAAGGAAATCCAAGGGGCTCTAGTTCAGAGCAAAGCCTTGAAGATACTGAAGTTTCTGGGATTTAGCACAAAATCCCATGTGCCTACTCCAAGCGTGGGTCTTCACTGGGACTCATTGCAATCCCAGAGACATATATAGTCCATGCCTCATACCTTGAAGTGTTGAAGGCCAAGTTGGACGGGGCTTTGAGCAACCCGGTCTAGTGGAAGGTGTACCTGCCCATGGCAGGGCGGTTGGAACTAGATGATCTTTAAAGTCCCTTCAATCTCAGACATTCTATGATTCCATGATTCTATGTAAGTGTTTTTGCTTGTTAATCTTGCTTTTTGATTTCGAGACACATGGAGTACCTTCTATTTCCATGCAGGAGCCTTGGGAATCTGCCCCAGTTTTTATCTCCTCATTTGCAGAAACATCCTGTTGTCCTGTTAAAATAACAAACAGAAAATGGTATCAGGATGATGCTGCGTGCAGGCAATACTAAATTCATCAAAACAGAACATGAACCTCACACACAGCATGATATTTCTCAGCCAAGCACTGCTTTTTTTTCTATTAAGTGAACAATGTCGGACACATTTTATACATGAAAATATCACTTAACAATACTAAACATTATGTTTGTCAAATAGCTGATCAAAACTGACCCTGCAGCACTTACAGGTTTTTCTTCTTTTGCAGCTCAGCCTTGACACTGTTTCTCATAGGAGCTGTTGCAAAGCGCTTACACTTGACAGTCAGGAGAAGGAACAGAAAAACCCCACAGGCTTTCAGAACCACAATAACAACATAGGAGGACAATGATAACAATGCTATGCACCCAGGATCAGTATGGCTAAACCTATTTAGAGACATGTGGCTTTCCCAGTAGCACCAGGGATTACCGCCCCACAACTGGCTGACACATAACCTCTACTAGCCAACATCATTTCCTTAAGGTGGCAGAGGTCAGGCTGAAACCCACTGGATGCTGACACTGGAAGAACTAAAGTTTCACACTGGTTCATTATATCTGTCTTAAAAAACTTTGATACAAAACTTCACCTTTGGCTTGGTCTTGTTCACACGCCACAGGATGCACTGAATCACCCCCCTCCGTGCCTTCGGAGTCTTTCAGGGGATCTGAGGAAAAAGCAAGCAAACAAATAAATCCTGAAGCAGTTTTCATGCTGGAAAAGTAGTTACTTAAGTTAGAGGTAGCCCTTAGGTGCCAGCTTCATATTTGGCATTTTGATACACTGACCGCTTTTCCATCTGTTTAACTACAGTCTTACAAACTACAGAAGTATACTCGTGGGTTTCAATTATTCAAATTGATTTCAGAATCCCTACTCTTACTGAGCAGTTTTTTGCTTGCAGTAGAAACCTTAAACCAGGAGCTGGCAAGGAAGGATGCATAAGAATAATCAGCAGCGCTACCAAGAATTGTATTCCTAATGAGTGGAGCGGCACAAATCTATGAGAAATAGTACGAACCACCTACTTGATAAATAAAGTGATTTATTATTTATTTAGAGTAACAGTTTTTAACGGTTGGTTTTCCAGAAACTTTAAATCTTTCCAGAAACATTAAATCCCATAAACCCCTGTGCAAATCCTAGCCTCACGTCACTTGATGACAGAACTCCCAAGGTCATTATTGTGGCTGAGAGTGCTTTCCTTTTTTGGGGCAGACTATCAAAATGAACTGCCCAAAGCAATACTTGGAACCAGTGGCACAGTGAGACTTAAATTACATGGCAGAAAGTCCAATTGCTGTGCTATCTGGGGTCTTCATAAACACAGGGAATTATTTTGTTTGTCAAACAGCATTTTCTGACAACAGTCAGTTTTTGCATGGGGATTGAGAAATGCATAATGCATAATTCCACTGCATTCAGGTAATACAGCAACACAGACACTTGACTTAGTTTTGCTCATCCTCATCACACACAGATTTCACTGGATAAAGAGCTCTCTTTGAGCCTCATTAAAAACCAGTGCTGATCCAATTGGACATTGTGCAAACTACAGGGATAAGTCCACTCCAGGTCATAACAGATAATTAGTGTTTGTGTTCCCGTGTGAGATGCTAAAATGCTGCTTGATGGAAAAAGTAAGTGACGGTGACAAAAGATCTACAGCATGTGATAATAAATTATGTTATGACAGTGTTTTTATGCCTTTTATGGCTTAAATTCTGGAACCCTCTCTACAATATAGCTGAGCGAATCTTACAATATACCCAAGGATGTCCCTGTAAAACTCAGTTCCTGAAAGTGTCCAAAAATAATCTCTGATGGATAAGTGAGAAAGCCGGGTTGTTAACATCTGATCCAAATGTAATAATCTGTAGGAAAGGCATGTGTTGAAAGTGTGTGGCTTTAATTAACTGCAAATAATCCCCTAAGGCAAATATTTAATTACCTGCACAGTTTCTTACTTCCTTTGTGGCATGACAATAAGTTTAAAAAACCCAAGTTTGAAAGTAGAATAACTCACTGATGTACAATTTGCTAAACTTTATATTTGCTGCACTTTTTTTTGCCCTACCATGAACTTAAATGTCTACCCACTCTTCTCGGGTGGACCATTGCAACAGTCTTTCATACCATATTGTACAATGATGTTCAAAGGATTACCCTTATCAGCCTGAACTGGAGCAAAACTAAATTAGAATTTTATCAAATTCCAAGTTTAATCAAAAATCCAGTTGAAGGATCTTTTGGTATAAATGGGAACAGCACAAAAATTCTACAGGGAATTTTTCAAGCAAACTTTAAACAGATTTAAAGGGAAATTCTGGCTTTGCGGAAGTTTTTGACAAAGCTTTCAGGATTTCAGACAAGACAAGATTTGTACTACCTGTAACTCCATACCCTAAATTAATATAATATATTTTTCTGTATGATACAGCTGCATGCTTGTAAAAGGAACTGTACTGGCAAAGCTGGGATAAGAAGTCCTCTGCCTTGAGTACCATGATGCCAGGGCCCAAACACAGCCCTTCAAGCAGTCAAAAGTGGTAAGTGTGATATTAATGTCTTTGAGAGGTGGAGATGCAAGCAGCTCTGCCCCATCACTCCCTTAGAGCTCTCTTATCCCACACCTATTGCACAATACTTCATACTCCCAGACTCGTGCCCTTAAGGTTCACAGGTGCCACCTTTTTTCCCAGAATGAGGAATGCCTCCAATTTAACGCAAAAATCCATCCGCTGCATCAGAAGCACAATTATGTGCTGTGGTCAATGATAACAAATGGATTTTATGAAAAATTTATGCTTGACTGACATATGTGCCCTATCATGCTGCCGTTTGTTGTGGAGCATCAGAGGGAGGGGTGTCTTTGCTATTCCACCTATTGGCAGAGCTGGAAGTCTGTCCCATGGGCTTTGTTCTTAAGGAATTATAGTTTTGTGTTAAACTTTCATTTTTGTCATAAACAGTTGACCTATTGCTCCAGTGTTTGAGAAAGAAATTTAACTGCACTGAATTCTAAATTATCCCAGTCAATATACAATGATAATTTTTCACAAGTTGTTTTTTGCAAAGCATGTCTCTGAAAATAACAGACCATGGACAGAAGTCACTGCCTAGCTGTAAGAGTCTGCCACTCTTATTTCAGCGGCAGGAACCCATCTTGACTGATGTTACCATGCAGATTCTGAGTTCCAAAATCCTTAAGGTCAAGACCCTATCAAAGGTTCCTTCTTTTCAAATGCAAATACTGCACTAAATATTCAAGCCAAAAGGTCCAAAGACAGATTTACTTTCAGGATTAACGAGAATAAAATAAAGCAAAGGAATAAACCCAGATTTATGAAGCAAATCTGTCCCAAGCAAAAGTGAAAGTGTAAAACCAAAGTCAGTGATCAATAAAAATGCTGATGATACACTACTTTCTGTGTGCAAGTTTTCAGAAGGGCAGTGGTATTCCTCAAACTCAGCTGATTCTCTGTGCTCACTTAGCCCTTTGGAGCCTTGTGCAACTGTGCATAAACCCAGTATTATAGTCCTATATGATTCCAGGGTCTACAAGACCTCTGGCCATCCCTAAGGCCTTATTTACCTCCTATTCACCTGATTTTTTAAAATGGCACAAAGCAATGTTACTCTTCTCCTAACACAGTTAATTATCTCTTAAGTCATACCAGAGAATCCAAGCCAGGATATTCTTTCACAGCACAGTATTGCTCAGCTTTTTGATAACATACATACTGGACACTATTTACTTTGGGTAAGCACAAATCGGGATTGTAAAGGCTAACACTGCTCCAGTCAGGACTGAAAAAAATCTGTGTTTCTGATACCACACTGGAGCACAGTTCCTAACATCACACATGAATGAACCAAATAGGACATTTAATTGCATAAATAAGCCAAAGATAGGCCACATTTATTTACTGCACATGAGGAGCTTAAGTACTCATTGAAGTCTGAGCATCCCTTAGTTTCCTCAAAACTTCTCTTTGCTGGCTGGAGTGGCAGTGTCCATGTCAGGAGTGCTTGCCTCTGCACCCGTCCATTTTACTGAAACAAATGGGACTGCATGCTTGAATCCACCAGGGAATTATCCCCAGTCTTTAACAACCTGTGAACAAAATACTTAGGCTTTAAATAAACCGATCAGAATACTCCCTAAGTATATTCACTGCTCCCATCAACTGTTGATATGAACATGCTGAATTCATATCCAAGAAAAGCATGTAGCTTGCAGTAAACTATCAATCCTATCCTTCCTACCAATAATCAGGCACTATTTTGTCTAAATCCTGCATAAATCCCCATGCTTTTCCATACCATTCATTATTTCTTTTGGCTGTATAAGCCAACGCTGCTCTAACATGATTTTGCAAAAGCTAAGGAAGAAGGGAGATGGTAAGAACTGGATGTTAAGTGGTTTTAATGATCTTTGAAAATTCACTTCTCCAGCTACTCTCTGTATGGCTTATTTACTGAGTAGTTTCTAGTGTGCAAAACACCTGGGTCCTGTACATAGCATAGGTAAATCACCATGTTTTAGGGAGCTGTAAGAAGATTAAAGAGGGAAAAAGCTGGTCATTAGGAAAGAAACAGGTTCAGTGCATTTTATTTTTTTAAGCATGATACTGTGATAAATGACTGGAATATTTCCAGAGTGAAAGAAATCAAGCAGACATCTAAAATTACAGGTAATGGTGTGCACGGAGGCTACCACATGATTAGCGTATTCTTTCACCACGTAAAACAAGGAAAATATATTAAAATGAAGTACTATACAATGGTGATTTATGAGAAGCTAGGAAGAGATTCTTGAGTTTTGACTTTAAAATGTTATTTTTATATCCACCAAGATTTCATTTTAATCTATCTTTATAACAAATTAGATTTATTGGAGCCCAAGTTTAAAGGACTTGGTAAATCAGATCTTTTTAGGTGCAACACCTTGTAGAGATATTTCAGCAAGTTTTCAGGTAATAGACCAAGCAGTTCATCTCTGCAGGTGGGATCCACCAAATATTGCTCCCACCCATTTGTGCTTCAAGCTGACAGAACGGTATCTCACCTTCTGTCCACCTGAGAAATTCCAGGTGCAGCTGGTATAAAAACTATGGGCACCCTTCTCCTGCCATAAGGGGCAGGATCTGTTGTACAGGGCTCTGGGAAAGGAAAAAGCTGAGAAAAACCTGGCTGTCTTGGTTAGAGCCTGTCCAGGAGAAAGGACTGGAGGGATGAGACAAAAGAGCAGGATCTCACGCTGGACTGATGGGAGTGCAACTGGATAGCTCCAGGTCAGCTAATATTTAAAAATAAGGAGGATTTAAATAAACCAGCTAAGTAGATTAGTGTTCACTGTTGCAGATGCCAGTACTGGTGAAGGGTAGAGCAGAAACACCTCTTGAGTAGTTCAGGGGCTGGACCCCATCCGGGTGCACAACTCAGGTCAGATTAATTGCGAAGTAGTGAAAACCCACATTATGAACAGCTCGAAGTGAACCTTGTGGAAGCTGTTAAGAGAATAAGTGGCTGGTTGGATGGTGGTGCTGATGTCCCTGGTTAAAAAACCCCAAAACCCACAAATTAGCTTGTGTTAGCCAGTTTGCTTTCACCGAAATCCTTCTAACCAAGGGACAGAAGAATGTTATCACTGTAGTAGGCATGCAAAGCCAAAACTATGGCTGAGGGTGTTGAAATTCTTCCATTAAAAAAGTTTCTTTTTCAGTTACCTATAATTGAAATTTTTCAGGCTGAAATTTTAGGTCACAGCCCAAGAGTGAAGTAAAAACATTTCATTGGTATCTGCTGAGTGCTCAGCACTTCTGAAAATCAGGTCAGTCATTTAGATGTCTTAATATATACGTAAGAGATGATTTTAAACACCTCTTTCTGAACACACTGGTCTTTCAATCAATCTTTTTCATGCACTTACCAATGACTAATTTATGTTGATTTGCACAGCTCCCCTGCATTTGAAATGCTCTATCTTTCAGTTTATCCCTTCTCAATCATTTATGTCTTTAGGACATCAAGGTTTTTCCATACTGAGAGCTACAGCTGGCCAAAGAGGAATTTATACCCATTACATTTTACAGTCAGGATACTTACTGGCTTCTGGGTTGCCCAAAGAGAATTTTTAGGGCTAATCCCTAGCCAAGTCATATACCTTATTCTGTTTCTGAAAACACAAGCCCTCCAGCTAGCTGAATCTGACTCCATTTCAGAGAACGCAGAAAAATAGTGACTTGCTTTCAATGGCACTCCCACAGAAGCCCAGACTTTGGTGAACACCTGGAAATAATTAATCACTACTTTATTTTAAAAATTAATTAGTATATTATTTAATTTCGTTGTCCTTCAAATGAAAATTCAGTTCTTATTAATGAATTATAATCAATGTATTGTGGACAGAAACTTTACATAGTAGGGAGTTATGCTTCACCTGTACTAAATCCAGTTCCTTTTTACATTTTCCTGCCAGAAAGTCTAATCATTAAATTGGGTTAAATAGTAATTGGTAGAAGAGGCAACTGAGATGAAGATGCAGAACACTCTCCATCACACACACACACACACATACAAGTGCATGCACACATATTGTCTTTAACAAAAAATAATCACAGGTTCAATCCAGTCTATACATACCAGTGTATACATGGTCAGTTTAAAATGAGTTTGTAGCCCCAGCACAATCTTGTACAGACAGACATACCAGACAGAGTGCAGCCTATCTGACACGTCCCTTATCTGCTGCATAAACACTAATGACTTTAATCACTTTGTTCTGCCCTTACACTTCATAGAAAGAAGCATCTCTCACTTGAAATACGCCGTGTATAAAGGATCTACTTCTATATGCACAGTAATGAATCACTTGTGAAGGTGCTGCCTGGTCAGCTCTCCCCACAAGAGATTATAGTTAAGCATAAGTTTTTAAGGGTAAAATTGCAACAGTTCTTTGCAGATAGTGGAAAGAGAAACTTGGCACAGACTGGAATAAGAGGATACCTCTACAGTGTTGCATCAAAAATCTTGATATTCTTGAAACATGACTATTGTACCACTCCCCTTTTTTTTTCTGTAGACAGATGAACACTCAAAAAATTCAGTTTGCTCAAAGGCCATGTGCAAACTGGGTTTGTGTGGACTTTTTTCCTGGACAGTATATCTTCTATGGTAACAGAAGACATATACTTTTATATTAATTGAGATTTGCAGTCTCACAGGAGGTTTTCATTTTCATTGAAGCCCCTCAAAACGTAATTCCTTCACTGTCCCCCACTCTCATAATGAAAATCCCTTTCATGTTCCCATCCTCTCTCTTTTCCTTTAAAAAGATGATAAAGAGGACTCACAATAAAAATATTACGTCTTCATAGTAGCAGAGATGGATGTGGTCTATGTGATCTAATGTGATCATCACATTTTAGAGCAATAAATAGCTATGTCAATGTGTTTGCTACATTCTAATCCCAGAAATATGAGGGGGAAAAAAAAGCAGAAAAACTGCTAGTCAACTCTAATTGGACTCAAAATACTTGTTTTGGTGCACTCACAAGTGAGCTGACATTTGAAAGAATTATACTTTCATAGCAAGAAACTTCCCATTCTGAGTGGTTTAAATTATGCATTTTGGGAATATGCAGCTAGACTTATTTGCCATAAATCTTTCACAGTAATTAGGTGGAAGGACTGGGAAAACATAATTTCTCTAAATGCTTTATGTCCTGTTCATTTAGTTGAAGATAAACTAGAGAAGTGAGTATGTTCCAGAACCTGGAGGTTTTAGCCATGTTAACTCAGTGGGCAAACAATTTGAAACCCGGAATTTATTTCAGGAGCATCACGTATTTTCAGAAATGCCAGGATTTTGTAAAAGTGCCATTTCCCAAGACGTAGCACCTTTTTTGTAACACTAGTATTCATTTAAAAAACCCTCAAAATCTAAAATTATAGAATCATTGAAGAATCACAGAGTGGTTTGGGTTAGAAGGATCTTGAAGATCATTTCATTCCAACCTCCCAGCAGGGACACCTGCCACTAGACCAGGTTGCTTAACGCCCTGTCCAGTGTGGCCTTGAACACTTCCAGGAATGGGGCATCCACAGCTTCTCTGGGCAACCTCTGCCAATGCTTCAGCACCTTCACAGTAAAAATCTGCAAAGCTGAAAATCTACCAATGGAAATAAGGATTAAAACCACAGCCTGGTCCATGGTGGCCTCACTGTTCTTGTTTCCATTAAAAAAACTAGCAGGCCAATCCAAAAACATGGTAACATGGTCTTTTTTTTTTTTTTAAACAAAATCTATGGAGGAGAGTTTGTCTTGCTCCTTTTTCCCTACCATCTTACTTACGAGGAGAAGTAGGACATCAAAGAGATAATGCACTTTGGACCTCTCAGGGCACTATCTCTTCCATCAGCCTCTCAAGAGAAGAGGGGAAAACACTATATATACTCTTAATATATTATATGAAAAGTGAGACTTTAACACACAAAGATGATTTCTTTCCTGAGAAGAGACTTCTAATATAATGGTGTAAAAACCTGGAGGGGTTACACACTGAGAAGCATATCAGAAGACAGTCATTTTCTTAGTTAGGAACAAGCACTCAAAACAATACCAATTTGTTGGGATCTTCGGCTGACTGCAGACAGAAAAGAAAAATCCAAACCCAAAGCCTCACTGTGACCCTCACATTGTGAAACACACAAAACTCCTATCTAATGGGGAATCTTCAAGATACAGAATACATAAACAGGGCAAATGCCACCAAAACAAGAAAAACTAATGACAAGCAATCACCAACCATTCTGGGATTGAATCCATCACTACTTCTGCCTTCCACTACCCTTGCCATGACTTCGATTTGTGATGTATCAAAAGCAAAAGCCAGTGCTCCAGCAAAAGTTTGAGGTTCTTTTTTTTCTTTGCAGGATCAATCAATCAGTTAAAAGAGCACTTAAATCAACCTGCACAAGGCTTTGAACTCATAATCAGGTAAGTATGTGGGCTGTCCAGCATGTGGCTTTGGAACAAAAGGGCAGAATCTCACACCCTGTCACACTTATCTAGAAAAATGAGAAGAGAGTCAAGTAGCAATGCTGAATTAAACATTAAATCTTTAAAAATAAATAAGCTAATGGATGTTAATAATTATGTTATCTCAGTAAAATGCATGAAAATTTTCTATTAGTCTTTCTTGAAGGCTGTACTGATGGATTGTATTTATTATAGATAGCATAACTCCTGTTTTGGATTACCAGTAGCAAACATTTTGTGTATCACCCAGACGTTTTCCTGATGTACCCCCACAAAAATGCTAAAAAATTTAGACCGGCACAAGCAATTAATAGCATGATTATCACAGGAATATAAAAAAACAATACAGCTGTGCACTGATTCCTATCTGTTGGTAAACCAACAACTCCACAGGAAAAATCTCAACTTGAAACATTTAAATTAGATCATCTCTCTTGTTTCCTAAACTCCCTGTCATTTGGCCCTGTGACACTTTTAAATATTTATCACAAACTAAATGATCTGAGTGCCCAGCACAGTCTGCACAAGATAAACATTAACTTTCTGCCTCTCTATTATGACTTCATCTTCTCCTGTCTCCTCCTGATGTGGTTATAGCTATTGTGCTTTTTCTTTTGCCACATCAGGAGAGCACTGAACAGGGAGCTGATATTGCTGAGATAGATATGCATGCTTAGCTATATGCCTGTGAGTCACCCCAATGAGCCCAAGCTTTGGGCTTATTTCGGGTACATCATTATGATATTTTAGTATTAACTCTGCAACCAGGGCACTTACGAATTTGCGGCATTTCTCCTACCAGCACAACCGTTGGCACCAAGTACTTCATTACAAAGACTTTCGTAAAAGAAAATCCAAGCATTTACCTATTTCTGTATTGTTTAACTGAGATTTTGGCAATTTCCAGACAAAGGAAAAAACAGTTTCATGAAATGTCCTCTTGGGATGGGATATTTCAAAACACAATTTCCAATCTGTACCTTTATTCTCACTCAGCTCAGTGTCTTCTGATGACAAGCTGGCTACAGCTGAAGGTTTTGTTTCATCTATAAGAACGAAGGAAATGAAAGAGAAGTTATTCATTAAACAGAAAACTGATGAACCACTTTACTGAAAAAAAAAAGTGTTACGCCTTATCGAGACAAGGTATTAGACCTGAATTTCATTTACTGGGCTTCCATCCATTTACTGGCTAATACTGGTCTGATTGTCTGACCTAAGTAAGATGTAAACTAACATTCCAATACAGCCAGATCAAATCTGTATTTCGATTTCTCATAATACAGAGAGAGGAACAGCTATTGGTTTCATGGGTAGGCTGGTGTTCTATTTGCTCTGAGATTTCTTTTTTTCATTTAATCCATATATTTTGAGAAAAAAAAATTAAGTCATTCTTAACTTGAATCATGTCCATGAATCCCACTGGAATTCAAATTACTAGATGCGAATGCTTTCCTGAAAATAAAAGCTTTAATGAATCAGGCGTGAAATTAGAAAGTTCCTAAAAATCTGCGGCTTGGAGTTTTTTAATGGTAGAGCACACGGGTAAACCTACTGTAGTTAATAGATACAACTGGTACATGAACTTAATAAAATGTTTGCACTTTCACTGTTACTTTTTCTTCCTGATTTTTATAGTTCTAAAATCTTTATAAGCTTTTGTTTTCATTTCTAGACTTTCATTTCTTTCAAAAGACTTGTTGCTGATGATTTTGACAAAATCTTTTCCTTATATAGCCATGTAGTACTTTTAACTAGATTGAAACAAGAGCTCAGAACTGCCTGCCATGTTGTTTTTCCATGTGTTAACTGTGAAGCTCATTGATGACAGACTGGAGGCCAGATTTTAAAAAAAACCCACACAGTTGAAAATTTTCAGTCTTTTCAGACTATTGCTGTTTTTTCCACTACTATAGTTTTCTTTATAACATATACTTTTCTCTATAATATCATATTTTTCACTATAATGAGAATATGTAAATCTTTATATAATGGACCGAGAATCAATTTCTTGTCCTGTATTTTCTCTCACAATATTGAAGTGTATGATTTGTCACACTCAGAGGAAGTTTATGCCTTTCGGTTTAGATAATACAAAAAAGAACTTTAACATTTGACAGGATTGTTCCTAACAGTGGTCACTTGTAGTGTTTAGAAACCTCCTAGGCATACGACTGTGTACCTTGGAAAATCAGGTAATTTTCTAGGAGCAAAAGCAGCAACCTCAAAGTTCCTGGTGATGCTCTGTCTCCGCAAAGCATAGAGCAGAAAGCAGCAGAGACTCACTAGGTGGATGTAACTAACTCAAGGTAATCGTGGCCCTCTCTGTCCTGTCACTACGTAAACTAGGAGGGAAAGTTGTTAAGCCAAATAATTTTTTCTTGTAACACCATCTGCCTGTGGCCAAGGAGGTGACTAATGAGTGGGTACAACACGATCTTTAGGCATGTACCTAAACCATTGGTTCCCAAAGTATGACATTTTCTGGATCTGGGACCTCAGATGTCTGGATCTTTTTTTTGACATTCTTCATGAGAATAATGAAACATTACTACCAATACAGGATAGCAAAAGAATGTACATCACGGCTCTGATAAACCAGCTCTGACAGCTCATATTGCAACAAGCCATAACAAGCAGTTTTGGGAAAAGCACAGTGCATTTCAAACGCATACAATAGCAAAGTAGTAGTTTCAAGAGGTAAATATTCCTTAATTCTCTTGGGAAAAAAAGGGTATTTCATTCAATCAAAATGAAATACTTACCCCATCAGAGTGACTATCAGTGACAAGCACAGCAGGGTGTACTGGGCATCTGCAGATGCTATAATCACGTTTAACAGGAACCTCTGCAACTGGAGCCAGGAGCTCCAGGCAATATTAGCTCTTAAGAGAGCTAGCAGTCAAGCAGTACTTGGTATAGTTAAAAGCTGAAAATTGCTTGGAAAAAGATACGCCGCAGTCTAACCAGAGATTCAAAACAAAATCTTAATTCACATGGAATAGCTTATTCTTCTCCCTGGTCCCCTTTGTCTGTTTGAAATACAACTAGCACGAAAGTGAAAAACCCAGGGAAGGATATGTGGTTGCCCTCCAGCATTTACAAAACACCACCATGCACTTATCTTGGGGAGGATAAAGTTTGCTGAGGTCCATGGGAATCTGTTTTATTCTGTAATACTGTGTGCCTCTGGCTTCACCTCCCACTGCCTCTGTCCCACATGAGGACATACAGAAGAGGTGATAAAAAGGACATGAAACACAGAAGGACTTCAAGCACGGACAGACAGCATCAGATGTCAACACTCAGTTGCAGAAGACCTGTGGAGAGCAGGGAGAAAAGCTGCTCTTCCTTCTACACAGTGGCCAATGCACAGGACGAAAAGAAGATCCTCATCCAATGGACTTCTCATTACCACAATGTAGGAAGAAAATCAGGTAAGTCAGGAATCCAGGCCTTCTAAATTCAGCTGCCGTGTTAGCTGACTGGCCACTTTCAGCTCAAGAAATTCCAAAGAAAACCCTTTCATTCTCTCTGGTTTAAATATGCTTAGGGAACATTCTGCACTACACTGGGAAAAAAATCCAGATCAAATGAGAAAAGCAGAGTGCTACATGCAATTCTACACTAAAAAAAATACTTAAGAAATAAGGGGATAGATAGACATTTTGATTGCCACTTCGGGTCTTTTGGTAGCTTATTCATTCTAGCTGTCTTTTGCAAGGAACAGAGTTGTGTAGCATGAAAAATTAAACAGAAAAAAAAATCGCTTGTGAGCACAGAGTGACACTATTCCAACATACTGAATTCACTATAATTTATAAGCATGTCACCTGCAAAACCCACTGCTTGTGAACTCTGACATTCACTCACATGTTTTTCTCTATGGATTTAAATCATCATAAACACTGTGACTTGTGTAGACAAGTTTTTAAAATTTGAAAATACCCTTAAAAATCATCAGGAGTTGAGTTTTCATCAGAGGGAGCCTGCTGCATATTTCCCCCTTCCCCAAATTTCTTTTACCTCATTTCTATTCTGTGCAGAGCGGAAAAAATTATTTATTCCTTGTGAGAGGATTAGCTAGATTAGGCACCTTAAAGGGAGAACATAGAGCTGGTAAGCTGGAGAGGGACCTGCATTCCTGCGCTGCAACACATTCATTCATAATGAATGACAATTTGGTCTCTAATGGGAGAATTGCTCAAGACCTGAGGTAATCTGGTGAAAATGTACAAACATTCCCCTTCAAAAGCACTGACTAAGGTTATTGTTCACCAAAGTGGATAAAACCTAAGACAGGCCTTTAAGGAGCTGGGCACAAACCTGCTTCTTGGCTCTGGGTCTTACTTGCATCGGTGTTTTGCTTATCCACTGTGCCACTACCACCTATTGAGAAAAACACATAAAAATTACTTGTGATACATCTTTTTATTGGTAACTGGAGCAGTGCAATATTAATTGTAACCAATTTAGCACAAACTGCTAATTTACAGCAAAGCAGTGTGATAAAAAAGGAGAGAGTAAAGGTAAGCTGAAAAAAACTGCCAACAGGACCAGTTCCATTTAAATCAGTCATATTTTTATATCTCAAGATGAGGATTATAGATTTTATCTCAATAGGCTCACTGGAAATAACAATACCAAATAAAGGGATGTTTCCCTAAACACAGTCTGCAATAAATGAAATTGTTGCTTGAACTTCTATGTACTTTATAAAGAGGTTTTTTTCCAAGATTCTTTTCCTCCAGTAACATTTCAACAGGATCCTTGAAGTGGCTGTGTTTCTGACCTGCAGAACTTACTTCAATGCCTATGGAAGGTAAGAATGAACTGAATTGAATTTTAAAGCAGAAACCACAATGGCACGTAATATCAAGTATAAAAATGCATCACAAATGGCTGTAATGAAGAGAATGCATCAAACCAAAGTAAGATTGCTAACACTGAATGAAGTTTCCCTCTTTTTACATTCACATTCATTCCCAATATTCTCCACTACTTCACATTCATTATCCATTTTCTACCCTCCAACTCCCTTTTGGAAGGCAGGTACCAAACAGCAAATAACCACTGAGAATGGGTAATACCCTGAAAAATGTCCATGAGTCTTTTAAACTTTGCTTGCCCTGATTAGACATATATCAGGAATTCTCTATTTTCAGGGATGGAAAAGGCTCTTTTAGCTCCATAACAATATGTGAGGCTGCAGTGCTGCGTGTGGGATCAGACCCCATGGCCATGCTCCCTTCTTTGCAGCACCTCAAGAACAGCTGAGCACCAGCCTTAATGAGGTATTTGAAAATCTGACTGCTGAGCATATACATTGTGAGAAAGGAAATTCGTTCCCAGGCCTGAAAATGTTTTGATAATGATACACATATTTTTTTGCTGTGATCTTTGCTGGCTGCTGGGTTTTCTGATTACAGCTTCTCTAAAGCAACACGGCTAATGTTCCTTGCGTCGGCCACCGTGCTTTTACTTAACACATGGAACCTGGTTAAGGGAACAGTAGTGGTCCAGATGTGACTAGGTGGATGGAAGGAAAACAGAGAGAGCATGTGTTTTCCACAGGCTGATGTACATCTGGTGGTACACTGCACCCAGCTGATATTTAAAGGCTGAGGTATGATGCTTTCCCTCTTTCCAGCAGGCAATTCTTCCTGGCATCCAGCAGATGGGACTAGTGGAGAATTATTTCCAAGGCTGGCCCCGCACAGAGGTGCTCTCAGGAGGAGAGGAGATGGGAGCAGGAACTTGACAGCCCTCACCTGAGATAAGAGAGGTGGGCAGGGTGGGGCTGATGGCCATCAGCGGAGACTTGGGCTTCCTGCCCTCCTGGTAACTCCTTGTACGAATTCTAACCTTAATGGATTACTTGCTATAGTGATTTCTTAGCACATTTCTGAGCTCTAACCTGTAAAAAATTGCGTTATGTGGATGACCAAAATGGCGTGACAAAACTTGAGGGGTTTTTCTTTCCCTGACTTGAAATCAAAAGGTATTGTTTTCAAAGTCACTGTTCTGCCTGTCCACACACAATAGGAGAACCACATGCAAAATAAAAAGTTAGCTATACTAGAGGATAAACTTTTCTCTTCCCCACCCCTTTTCTCTTAAAACATTGGCTTGGCATCATTAAGCTATGCAGCAAGCAATTAATAAAGACAGTCCTGTAACACAGCAGTGCAGCGGCACTAGAAAAATCTTTACCGATAGGTCAGACCCAAAGAGATTATTGCATCATTGTGAAATGAGCAGTGCCAAAGCTTCAAGGATTTAATTATGGTCAAGTGTAACATGTTTCACTCTATGCAGAAACCAGAAAAAGCATGTCAGGCATAAGTGGTAACTACTGATGTATCACTGAAATGAATTTCAGCTATTACCTTACTGCATTCACTATTTAAAACTCTATTTCCAGATGATACTTGTTTCTACATCCATTATTATAACTATAGCCACAACTTACTTGACTAAAACCAGGTATTTCAAGGGTTCATTCATATTTATTGCCAAGAAACTATATCTCTTGCCTAAGTCACTCAGAGAAAACTTAAGAGAAAGTTTAAATGATCATCTGGTTCAGCAGATTATCAGATAAACCACATTTTCTCAGTCATAAATGTCTTATTTCACTGTACATTCACTGTTTAGAACTGGTCTGATAGAACATAAGTTACAGGATTCTCAACATGTTTTCACTTAATTTTGTTCCTTTAGAAAGAAAAATGTAGAAGACTTTAAACAGAAACATCACCTCTTGTACTCTGACTCAGTCCAATAGACTGACTGGATCATGACATGAAAATTCGTCTTGATCAGTGTACTGAAAGTAAGCGTTGTGCCTGGCAAGCGACTTTGGCAGAAATAGAGAAAAGGAAATGCTAAAAATTAAGACTGGACAAGTGATGCCCAAGTAAACAACTTGCAGAAGGAATGGTTAAATTCTCCTTGGCCTGGAGTATCTATTTATTTTGTTAGAAAGAGAGGAAGCAGAGCATGAATACATCGATAAGAAAGCAAACTATAGAGTGGAGAAGTGACTAATCCCAAAGTCTTTGACAAACTGGTTTTTGCACTTTTAAAAAACCCTTCTAATGAGTCTCTCACTAAGTGTCTTTGACTGATGAAGAGTCTTTCTGCAGTTATTGCTCTCCACTGCAACTGGGTGCAGAGCAAATGGAAAGGCTTTAAGTAGCACGTCCTCAAGGCAAAGACACGGAAATATATTTTACAAGAGTAGTGAGACAATTTTTCCACCACATTTTTATTCACTCCTGGCTCTCCTTTTCTCCAGGCAGAAAAGCCAGAGCCAGTGCATTTTCCTTGAGTCTTCCCCACGACATTATTTATAATAAAAATGTGTTTTCCACTGGATGGCTTCTACAGTATCTGCCATCCTTCTCTTCCCACTACTGCAGCAATCAGTGATTGCATCTCTTTAGGTGAAAGCTGTCCTCACAATATTTGCTTTTCTATTACACTGGTAATTGAACAGCAATCTGTCACTCACTCCAAAGGAGATACAAAAAGTAGCAAATGACATGTCACGTCATTTTAGGCCAGAAAATGTAAATGATTTTGAGCCACATCACAAGACAAATTGGAACATCTGTTTCTTTCCCCCGGCATAACAGTCAGTTGAAAAAAATAGAAGTTTGAGGATTACAGTAGCACCATACAAACAAAATAAGCACATTAGACACTAAAAGACCTACTTCTGTCCATATATTCTGCTTTCTCTTGCCAAACTGACTACTGCCTGATAGGTTCTTGCTGCCTCCTCTTGGCATTTTCTTTGAGGTCATCCAGAAAACCCATGCCCCTTCCCCACATTATATATTTGGTAGAAAAGAGGCTAAACAAAGTTCAATCAGCATGCTCAGCAAGCTGGCAGAGCAAGTGGCACTTCTAACTCCACCAGAAAAGAGGATTCTCCAGGAGTGTCTGCCTACTTTCTGTTATGGAGAGGCATTTAGCATGCACAGTGAGGTGCCAGCTGCAGTGGCAGCCCCCAAATGGAGCAGATAGTATGATAAATAATAGGCCAGCAGTCAGACAGGAGAGGGCTGGGACAAGATGAAAGATCAGGGGACAAACCCTTGGAGGAGGTTTTAGTATTCTTCACATTTTCTCTGCAAGAGCCTGGAAGCATGCGGCTTCTTACATCTTCCACCGTTCTTGTGACAAACATGGCAAGTCAAAAATATTAATAGCCTGCTAGCCTGTCGGCTCTTCCCATTTCGGAGTTAAGGAAGTGCTAGGTCTGCTCGCACACCTACTCCTCTTCAGCAGCATCTTTCTTCACAAGCAGCTGGCGACATACTTAGAGATGAGGCTAAAGTCAGTGCCCCAAAAACTGGTGCAAAAAGACATTTTTCAGAAGAAAACAGAATTGCAGATAGTGTATTTTTCTATTTAAAGGAAGAAATTCTGCATAACCAACACAAACCAGTCCATTTCTACCCCTCCAACACAGAACCACAGAATATCCTGATCTGAAAAGGATCCACAAGGATTATCAAGCCCAACTCATGAACAGAGGCTACTAATAATAAAATTGTATTTGCTACTGAGAAAGCTGTATTTATATCATCCACAGGGTGTCAACACCCAGAATAAGGTTTCTTCAAACCTCTTCCTCCTTCCTGGGGTAGAAATAAAAGTGATAAAGGGCTTACACCCGAGCCTTTCATCTTAATTTGTGCAGGTACCACATCCTGGAACACCAGGTTTGATCCTGTTACATCTCTGCATGGCTCTGCCATGCAAGTGCAGGAGCATCCTCTGCTTCTCTGCATGGCCAGTGACTGTGGCATCTCTCCATTGGTCTGACCTGTGCTTCTTTCTTGTATAACAAGTGCAAGTGCAACCAAGATCTGGCAGACAAGGGACGCCAGTTTTGAACTATCTTTTTTACAGCACAAAAATACTGCCATGGTAATCATACTGATGACATGAAGGTCCTTATTGTATAGCAGAGAAACTAATTAATGAGAAAATTAAAAATATAGGCCTTGATCTGAATTCTGCACACAAGTAGATATGCTGGCATCAGTGAAACTCCTAAAATGTGAGAAGAAAGCACATATAGACACTTGAGATCACACAGCCTGCAACTATTTTCAAACTATTCCAGTGGCAAAATAATATCAGACATAAACCAAGAAGCACATACACACAGAGGCCATTATTGCAGAACTACAAACACATTAAAGTGAATCATTAGGGTGGTGGCCTGAGGTTGCTGAACATTTTCAGTTTGCATTTTAATTTCTTTTAATTAAATTATGATTTAGGTCACTTTTAATCACTACTTGTATATAACCCCTTTGGAGTAAATTTTAAGAAGGGTTAGTAACGAGTTATCTGCAGTAATTGTTTAATGGAGTTATGAGACTTCTTCCCTCTGCACTGCTTCAACAAATCACCACGCTGCAAACGCAGCCCTGAACATGCTACTGTGAATGCACCCAGCCCAGTGAAGTTTGTCAGCCAAATAAATAACAGGGTTTCATTTCCATGCAGCATTTTGTCCAGGAGTTTGGGAAAAGGATGAGAAAACTGTAGCTTGAGCGGCTTATCTCAGAGCTTAAAAATAAAACTATTGCATTTCACGTATTTAACATCCTGAGAAATACAAGAGTCTTGGCTAAAGCCAGCTGAAGTCACCATGCACGTTCCCCTTGCTTCAGTCTTCTGTGGGTCACAAGACAACTAACTCAGCTTCATCATACCTCTCCTGGCTAGGGAAGAACCAGGTGACAACAGCTACAGCATCAAATTAAATCCTGGGAAGACAGGAGCATGTTGGTTTGTCTCAACTCACTGCTGGGAACATTGTGCTCACCTGGCTTTTCACTGGGTGTAACTCTCCATTGACTCGGATTGTGCAATACAGGTGCTGGGCAAGGGGTGTGGAATATTTCATTGCCAAAGATGCTGAGCATCGCTATTCCTGTGACGGTTCAAAACAAATGAAGGGAGACATCTCCTGGAAGCTTGAGCTGACCAACACAACCAGAATATGGATGGATATCACACCCTAGATGTCACAGGCAGTCTGTGCAGAGGACAAAGATAGAATTGACATTTTGATGCAAAAAAATACACACACTGTGCTGCACAGTATTACTACTGTTCTCGTAGTGTATAAAAGTGGACAGAAATTGCTCCTGTGAGTTGATCTAGAGTTCACAGCAGTACAGAGAAGCCCTGACTCCTGGCCCTACAATTAGTTCTATCCAAGAGACAGAGAAACAAAATGACTCCATGAGGGCAAGTGCAAAATAAACCCACAAATTTTATCATTACTATATAAATTTACTCTTTGTTCATACTTTTACAGTTCGCCTAAGGTCTGAGTAACTACATACCACGACAGACAGCCAAACAGCTTCTTTTCCAAGCCACAGTCAAAATAAAACCTGAGACCTATTTGGATTTTTCACAAATTGAAGAAACAGAGAAGACAAAGAGAAGACTACACTCATTAAAAACTCACACAAAATGCAAACAAAACCATAGACTATTTGGCATCAGTATTTTGGAATGAAGGGACCAGCCCCATCTCCTGCACTGGACCCAAACAATCATGATAGTTTACTGTTATTCACATCATGCTTAGAAATGAGCAATGAATTCCTTGACAGGTGAGACCCCTGCAGGTGCCTTGGGGTGTGTCACTGTGTAGAATTCTCCTCTGACAACACTGCATTAGTCACCCCAATAACTTAGTCTTTTGCACCCTAGCTCATCTCAGAAGGAAGATAATCTACTCTGAAGCATTCAGGGCGAAAGCAGGAATTGCAAGTGTCTTCCTGGTGCTGTATACATAGATGTACATTCAGTTGCTAAAAGAAACGCAAATGGGTAAATGGCCAGCACACCAGGACTGCACATCACCTGTGGAGGCCAAAATGAGCTGCGTTTTCCAAGTTTTGCACAGCCACTGCATCGCAACTTAATGGAACAGCAGAAGCCACTTCACCACTGAAAAGAATCTTCTAAGAAATGCTTGCTCAGAGAGAAAATACAACTGAAAATACTGATAACATCCTGTTTTACCCCTGGCTAAGTGCAAGGTGATCACCTAATATTCTGAAAGCTGTAATCAGTCAAGACAGATGGTGGACTTCAAAACAGAAGCAAAAAGAGAAGCTATCAACCACAAAGGATGGAGGTTAACTGCCACTTTTTAAATATAACCAATCTGCATTAAGGTGAAACGTCTCACAGACATCTGATACACATCCTTCCCAGGGAATTTCTTCTGTTGTACTTCATCTTCATTTAACATTTTATTAAAGGATTAGGTTTGGTGGCAAAAAGAAGACAGTCAGTTCTAAGCTATCATAATAAAAAGCAGCACTCTTAAGGCTGAATAAGAGACTGTGTGTTTTTTGAAGTATAATTATGTGTCTTGATGTTCATTTTTAGTAGACTATGATTGGAGCAGAAAATGACTGCCCCATGGGATGCAAAGTAGGAATGTAGCTACAATTTATCAAGGGATAAAAGAACCGCTTGCTATAAACTGCAGAACATATTAAAACTAATCAGAAGTCAAATCTAGATAATATTAATTCATACCTTAAAGAAGAGACAATCAGGCCTGCACACTGTTAGAAGAACCTTAGAAGAGATGCTTAGAACATCTGTGTAATGGCAAGAAAGAGCAGCTACTCTGTGCATCCCACCAGCTCCAGAGAGGATTGAGCCCACCTTGGAGGGATGTAGCACAAGTCAAGTGCTATGGACTATGGTGGGTGCATACACTAGGTCCCTCTCCACGAAGCTAGGGAGTGAGCAGCACAGCTGCAAATTTCATGGCATATAAAGGAGAAGCAGGAAAGGGAAGCCTTATGTTAATCTCACAATTAGAGGGTTAAGCCATACACAGAAGTTTATTTTCTACTCCCAAGACTATGCGTGTTTCAATATTTCACAAAAACTTTTTGGGTGTCTCCCTTTTGGTGAAAATCCTACTGAATGGCCATGATCTTGAAATAAGATGCAGTTTTATTTTTTCTTATTTCTGCTATGTATTTCAATCACCAGACTGATATCTCTCGTGAACAGAGCATCCACCAAGTCAGGCAGGTGCCAGCTGGTGAGCCTGGATTTTTGACACAACATTCAGACATGTGATGTTACCTTTGAAAGTCAAAAGGCTAAATTGTGACGACCACATCTGGCAAAGGAACCAACACTATCAACTCTGTTAAAGGTGATTTGTGTTCATTTTGACTTTTGTGGTTTGGCTTATTCACCAACCTGTTCTTCTTCCCACCAAGTGAATGGAAAGCAGACAAGGTTCATCCTGGACAAATAACTCTAACAGACCTGCTCCTTGCACAGGTGATCCTGGGAGACCGACAGCCTATCAGTCTATCAGGAGGAATCTGATCATTCATCTGGGGAGCAGCTTATGAGAGAAGCTGGAGTAAAACAACTTCCAGAGCTCCAGTTCTGTCTTCACATCCCTTGAAGGAGGGCAAGGAAATGGCTTTTGCTGCATGGATTGATTATTTTTCTGCTGGAGGAAGAGAAAAAGCAGGCAGTTGTGCTGCTGTTACTAGATGTGTTACTCATCTTTGATACAATATTGATCTCACACAGACCATGGAGGGAATGGATGGGGCAGCTCTTGGGCAGGCTCTGCTTTATATCTGAGAAATCCCATAAAGAAGGAAAGGCCAAACAGTTTTGCTTCTCCCACTACTGGAAAAATTTATTCCACACACCATGCTGTTCACTAGATATGGGAGGACACGTGGGGAGGTAGGTAAGAGAAACAAGGAACATTTAAAATTTTTGTTTTGTTAGGCTTTTGTATAAATGGTTTGCCTTGGTGACAATAAGTAGGATGAGAACGGGTGACTGTGGCATTTGTGCCAACTCATGGCTGCTATGCTGTGACAAGTACAGCCATTTTACCTATGTAACCGCTTTAAGATTGCATTATGAAGCTATTGAAGTAAGACGTGCATATGTTTTGTTTAATACCAAACATATTTTGTTCACCTGACACTTTACAATCACTCACTCAATGAATGCACCTGACCGAGAGAAAGGCAAAATTATCCCAGGATGCAGAAAAGTGGTGGCAGGAAAAAAAAAGAACAAAAAAGCAGAAAATTATATGGCATGTTTGCACATGTCAAACCTGAAATACTGCAGGGAACCTGTGAGTAAAAGATGTTTCCCAGTCTATCCATTTTCACAGACAATACCTCTGCAGTGAAAATCTATGGAATACAACCACTGACATAAGAATCTGCTGTGCAGTTCCCACTTTTCTCTACCAACAGTCTGGAGGCAGAGAACAATGTATCTAATAGCATAATTACAGACACCATTAATACTTTAGCGGTTTGATATAAGATTGCTTTCATTAGCATGTCAAATGTTTATTTTAGCTTACTGCAAAACAAGCTCCTTACATACAGCCACTTACTCACCTTTCCTTGATTGCAAAGAGGGTAATAATAAAGGAACTTACTGTACTCAATCTTCTGTGGAGGTTTTTACACGCACTGAAAAGATATTGCTCCATTGCCTCTAGCCAGTGAACCAGCCTGGTGAGCTGGAGAAAATATTACAGCAGAAATATTGCTGAACTCAGTGGTATAGGTTTCAGAGACTGCCATGAAGGCAGACACGAGGCTGTTATCATTGCAAGTTGTACTTCCACCTTCAATCTAAAAGGACACTCACAACCAAGTAGAGGAAAATACATTGGGTTCTTCCCATGTCTTAGTGTATATTTGTTAAACATTTTATAGCTGGTCATGTTACCAAGGGGAAAATAATATCCTATGCTAAATTTGGAATTGCTTTTATTGCTAAAAGGTAGCGGTTGGGCTTTTGGGGGTGTTTGTTTGTTTGTTTTTAATATTTGTTTACTTTTTTGTGTGTGATTTTGGGTGGGTTTTTCTTTTCTCTTCTCTTCTTTTTTTTTTCCTTGAGGTACTTAAAATGAACTATCCCAAAGTTTAAACACACCACAAAGCACTTCAGTTTTACCCTAAGGGAAATTCAACCAAGTTGACCTCAGGCAGAGTTTGGCTTTGCTGTGTTTTATTCAAGACTGTTTATATGCATTAGCTACTCAGTTTTTCTGTCAAAAAGAAAACAAAGGTAGCTTTTTGGAAGTGAAGACAAACCCCTACCTAAATAAAATTACTCAGACGTGTAGTTGTGGTTCATGTCACATATTCAGAACTTTCATAATCTTCAAGGCGCCCTATTAAAAGTTCTTTTAATTAGTCAAAACCAACAGCTAATAATTGGACCAGGAGAAACTAAATCCTCTTCTTAGACAAATATGTGCAAATCTCATTTACTTCAATGGAAATGGCTCACAGGTGTGATACATTAGACTCCAGCCACTTCGCAACTTGATAGGAATTCAGCATCTGGAGCCCAACTTCTTGTTTCCTCTTCTAGAGGCACAGGTAATGCCAAAGAAATCCGATCCAGGTTTCTCCACAGGCCCCTCAGCAAACACTTTAATCACCTATTCTTTCCTCCATCACAACAACTCTCAAGGCTAAATTTAGACTTTCAATCCTAAACATTACAAGTTTGGTTCCTGCCTAGGAGATGGGGGCTCCACTGCCGGCTATATTAAATCTTGCAGCAGTGATTATGTTTTACAGACTTCAGTTCTGCATCAGCAAAATCTACTGTATGGCATCAAATTCAAGGAGTTCAGGCATTTTACAGCTCAGGAGTAATGCAATAATTCTATTGCCATACTCTTTACTTTGCCCTTCCAATGCATTTATTTGTGTTTCACAAAGTGAACTGTAGGTCACCGGGAAACATGGATAGGCACAGAGAGTATCTAGGGAGCCACAGAAAGAGTGAAACAACATCATCAGTTAATTTTTGAATGGAAGGAAAAGCTTACACTTTGACAATACTTTTTCTCTTCCTTTCGTTTTGTTTTGGTTTTTTCCAAGACACTGATAGAAGGAAAACTTTTAGCCGCAATCCATGTAAGAATATATCGTAAAACAACTATTGTTCTGCCTGTTTAGGAACATTGAAAGTGTCACCACGATCCCACCTGCAGGTTAGCCTGCATACAAATGGACATGTGGTTTGTCATTGCTCAATTCTCTAATCCAAACATAAAATTGGTATTTTAATTTAATCTGGGTTCAGTGCAGCATGAAAGGAAAGATGATCAGGTGCGATGAAATTTCTTGGGTCCCTCCACACCTTCCAGGTGATGACAGCTATTTCTTTAACTACTTGCCATTAACAATCAGTCACAACGTTAGTGACAGGATGTTACGAGCAGTTACTTAAAATGATAGATGTTAACCCTTTTCTGCTCTTTGTGACTCACACTATACCCTAGTCAGAATATTTTAGGAGCTGAATGCACGGTGCTAGGTCAAAATGCTGAAGATTGTGGAGCCACTGGTTGAGGTGCAAAATGAGATGTGTTGTTTGAAGAATATTAGGTCAAAAAGAATCCATGATAAGGAGCTATCATGGATTAAAGATTAAGGTTCCTCCTTTTAACTATTTCACAGAAGGGGAATTTCTTCAGCATTGGGGTGTTTTGCTCTTCCACATCTCTGAAAGCAGTGTGAAACTGTGCACTCTGAAAATAAGCCTTCGATATTAACATATCTTAAACAACTCTCCCAGTGAGATAGAGATGAGGAAAATAAACTTTTATCCAGTTTTACAACAGCATAGATCACATTTACATCCATACACATGGACAAGCTTCCCTGAGCAGACTCAAGTGGAGGAAAGTATCTTTAGAGGAACAACACTATAGGCGTAATGTTAATCACCTGTGACTTCTAACTGCAGATAGATGTACTACAGTGTCTAGAAACACAAACACAGTAAAAAGGAGAACAGCAAAAACTTCTTGTAGAAAAGGAAAGTGATGATTATATTGCTCCGTGTTTAGCAGCAGGTACCTGAACAACTTAACCAACCAGACTATGACCCAAGCCCTGTACAACATGGATTGCACTTGGGCTTTTTAATTACATGAAGTCAGAACAGGTTAGAGATAAAAGAGCAGCAATTTATTAAGATTGTATCAACAATAATCAGTAGACCATCACACAAAAATAGGATCTGTAATTGTGAGTCTACCCTAGGATGAAATATACTTCAGAAGAATTATAATCCCTTTATCTCAGCCAAAAAGAACTCCCCAAGTGTGTGCAAACAGCATTCTTAACTGAAAGTTTTCCAGTTCTTTCCCAAGAATTCAAAATAAACTTTTCCTCCAAATGTGAATTGATTAATAGCCCTGAGAAGATGTTAGACTACCTACCTTCAGAATCATCCTGCAGGTCCTCAGGCTGCTCTTCTTTGCTCTTTGTGGGAGATGGAGGCTGGCCTTCTTTAAACATAAAAAATTATATATTACATATATTATTTGGAAATGGTTTCATTGTACCAGATATTACCATGTGTGATACCACAAGCATATGTTTTATCTCAGCACTCCATTCAGTACTCAATGCCTATCTTTCTGTTATTAAAATTAATTATTGCATCATCTTTTATAAAATTTATAATGTGTATGTGTCTTTCAGCCTGGACTGGACTTTCTCTGACTTTCACAGGACAGAAGTGAAGAAAGCTCATACTGAAACAACATACTGCTTCACAAGCTCTTTATCTCTACAGAAACAATAATAATTAAAAACCTCAACCAAATAATGTTTTAATTTGTACTTCTAAACATAATATTTATTATACTGCGTTATGGAACTGTGGAGAAATAATCTGAACTAAATGATTTTTTTCTCTCAGCTCAATTCTCCAGTCACTGTTTTAACATAACAAATGAATATAGACTGAAATTAATAATTAAATGAAAGGTAGGGAAACAAATTTGATAGTGAAGTTAAGGAAATGAAAGCTTTACAAGATGGAAATGTTTGGGTTGAAAAAAATCCATTCCAGCCTTTCAGACAGTAGGCAATACCAAGCTGGAGGAAAAGGAGTAAAAAAAGTAATTGAGGCCAATGAAATGTGAGATCTCCCTTACTTATAGGGACTGAAGTACACTGTGTTTAATCTTAGTTGGTTAAACTTTAAAAATTATGAACTTTTTCTACAATATTTTAAAAATATCCTGTCATCATAACATAAATGATGCCATTACTGTTTGTTTGCTATGACACACCTCAAGGCACAAACTGGTAGCAGAGAAAGCCTATTAGTAAAAAGGGAGGCCAAGCTAGAAATTAAGCATAAAAGGTATTCATAAATTAAGACATTTCATGCAAGCAGGTTCTCTAATTAAAACATTCTTTAAACATTGTTGCTTAACCACGAAAGCAGCGACTGACAGACAATTAAAACTCAATTCATTGCACCTACTGAATGTATTCAACTATGATGGAAAAATGTCTTTCTGTCATTTGACTTTCTGTCAAACCTCCTGACTCCTTGTGGCTAACTGAGGGCTTGGGTGCAGGAGAAGCCTAAAGAAAGCATACTTTTGTGTGTGCTGGAAATAAACTGACTACTTGTAACCAGGAAATTTACGAAGACACATGACCTCACTTGATTCACTCTTATTGCTGTTGCCGTTAGAAAATAAGAATCATGGTATTACTTCAAACTGATTAGCTAATTAGTAACTGGGAAAAAACTATCTACACATGTTTTATAAATTGCTTAAGTGTTTCAAAAACTCCCAGGGTCTCTTCTGCTGTCACGTATATGCCACACAATCATCTACTCTTTATGTTGCTGGAGTTTTAAACAGTCCTTCACAATCAGATGCCCAATTCTCATAAAGGACTTGGCTCTGCTAAGAGCCGTAGATTCTCCCCTTTTATCTTCTACCCTTCCACGATTACATATATCTAGAACCAAAATGCTGAAAATTTCAGAACAGGAGGTATGAAAGTAGTTAGGATGTGAAAAGGGAACTTGCAGATTCAAGGTGTAGTTGGACTCAATGATCCTGGTGGGTCCCTTCAGTTCAAGATATTCTATAAATTTAAGAATATTGTGTTCATTCAAGACAAGAAGGGAGCGAATCATTGGCTTTGCATGGAGCCCAGGGAACACAGAAACATCCTCTGCCCGCCCTCTTGGAAAACTGGTTATTCTACCGTGCTTATACCCAAAAAACCCAGAACAGCCATGGATTGGGAAGGTGGCAGGACAGCGGGAATTTCTCTTTCTTTCTAGAACTACATACAGCTCAGAGCATGAAGGGTCCTTAGCAATCACTAAATAAAGCCAGTTACTGCAAAGCAGAACAAGCCTTGAGATTTGACTTGGTACCAGGTGGTAGACTTCCTGAGTGCACTTAATACAGGACATGTCATGTGTCATGTCATCATGTCTGCTCATCTGAATTTGAAATTCAGACACTGTATTTTGAGGAAAACAAGAGTTTTCAAGTGCTAAGATGAATTTCTTTCCGGAGTGAAGAAGGCAGGAGTAACCACAAGAAAATCCGTGGGGAAAAATAAAGGCAAAACCTGCCAAATAAAGACATGCTTTGTCAACCTTTTAAAGGGCTCAGGAGCAATGCTGACAGAGTTCAACAAGAACTTTAATACAAAAGAGAGATCCTGAAAATAACCAGACTTGTGAAGACTTATTCACGCCAATGCTTTCATTTTCTTTTAAAAAATAACTTGAATATTTATAGTGGACCGTGTCAATGGCTTCTTTAGTTCAAATGCCACTCTGAACTACCTGCTATATTCTCTGTTTTGGTTGAGAATAATTCACATTAGGGGCCTCAATCAATAGGAATGCTTCAATCAACACTTCACCCTCTACTGATGAATTTTATCATCTAACCAATCTGTGAAGTTTCCTCCAGTCCCACAAGTCTATTATCAATCAAGTCAAAGTGCAAATGTCCAGCCAGGTCTTTCAGGACTATTAGAATACATTAGATAATATAACCAACACTTTAACTGACAGCCCAAAGATGGAGAGGGAGGAGGTGAACATTCAGAGAAGTCAGAACTGTTACTATCTTAAAAGAAGTGATCTTTTTGCACTCTATAAAGAGCCTTCAAACTGCTCACAAAAGGATGTAAAGGCAGTGTCCCAGGAGAACAAGATTTCAATCACAATTTCACTATTTTTTAGCAGATATCCCTTATTCCAGAGACAGAAAAGGATCTATGTTTACCATAATCACAATACAACTCTTAACCCTTTCCGCTCTCCAGCAGTGTGTATGTCCTTCCAAAGAGTTAGCCAAATATTACAGAAATTTTGTCTGCAAATTTGTTTTTAAAAGAAGTACACTTGGACAGGTGTCTGAAGTGATCATATTAAAAGCTTTTCTAACTGTGATCATTTGTGCAAAAAGGTTTCTGAGCTCTACTACTGGGAGAAATATTTCTTCTTTACAGGCTAATTCAGCGGGTCAATAAGACATTTAAATCTCAGTCTGTCTCCAAGTAACCTATTTCCAAAATCCTTCTCAACTTTCAAATTTGCCTTGTCACAAGGGATTGCTACTTTCATCTCAAGAAAAAACATAAAGCCTCCCTCCAAAAAACAATCTCCAAGTGCAAGGGTGTGAATACAGTGGAACATCCAAAAAAATTCTGTATCTTGATTGTAATAGGGTATTATTAGGTATTAGGCCTTGTTAGTGTGAATGAGATCCTTCATCTTGCTGTTTTAACTGCCTGTGGCTTCTAAGCAATGAATAGGTGATTAATTAGGATGCTCAGGATAGAAACAGGATAACCAGCAGGGCTTTTATTAGGAACAACTACTTGATGGGAAATGACAGTAGTGTGGCAACAGACATAGAGATGAGGTCAAAAGGCTTTGGTTTCTGGCAGAGATTGAAGCTGAACAGGTTGAGGGAGAATACAGACTCAGAATTGAAAGTTTTTCCTACGTGGTTTTTTTAAACCAATTTTTTTTAATGGTAATGGTAAGAGAATTGACTTACGTCAGCACATAATAATGTTATTACGTGCTGACATAAGTCAATTCTCTTACCATTAGGAAAAAAAAAGGAAGAAGAAAAAAAGGAAATTAAAACACTCAGGAAACACTGACTGCTGGGTCATCTGGTCCTTGTCTTGGCTTATGTAGTAAATCATTCACAAAGCAGAACAACAAAGAGATGTAGACTTGCACAGGCCCAGACCTGCTATTACTATATCTGCCCTTTTGACTCAAACCCTTCTAACACCTACTGCATGACACGTGATAGCCTCAAAGCACTTCAAATTAAATGGTGCCATTAAGCCATCAACTGCTACAAGACTCAGCATTCAGAATAACAGATTGATGGGTTAAAATCCTGTGAGTCAAATGCCATTAGAAGAATGGATTTGAGCGCATATATTAAATAAGAGTGGATTATTTTTATTTTTAAACGTCTTTCTTATTCTAGTATGTCCAATTTATGCAGTGATGTTATGTGATAAACTTTCCCAAATGGTCATTCCTGCTTGTTGATTTTCTGGTAATAATGTAGATATTAATGGATATTATCTTGCAGGTTGTTTTGGGGATGGTTTTTTATCCCATACTAATTTTTGTTTCTGTTTTTGTTTTGTGTCTGGGGTGGTCGCTGCCCTCCCCCCCAACCCCCCCGCTCCGGGAATATTGCAATGGGTGAGAGCTAGCCTGGGATTTCCTGTGGGAGTTGGGGAGAAGGACGGTTGCTTCCTTCTGGTGGGGCGATTTTGTCTCCACGGACACGGGCGCAATCCCTCTGAAGAGATATACTTGTTGCTGGTTGGTTTTTGCCTGTTTTTTTTCTTTTCCTTTGGCACTGTGACTGGAGCTTACTGCTTTACTTCTCTGCTGCTTGGGAGCCCAGAGCCAATGCGTGCATTGCTGAGACCCGGGAGCACCCCATCCCATGCTGGAGCCGCCCACTCTGCACAGCCCAACACAAGACCAGCCATTACCGGTGAGCTAGTCAGGGGAGCGATTCTCCACCCAGCCCCCCTGTTCCCAGCTGCTGCTCCAGGGCTGCTTGCTACACTGTAACCCAACCCTGAGCCACCCCAGGGCTTCTGATGTAGCCCCGGAGTTTCTGCTACATTTTGTTTGCCACCCCGGGGTGTGCACGCCTCTCCTGTTCCAGCTTGCTGCTTCTGAGGTTTCCTACTGCAGTCCATTCAGTTTCCTGAGTGACACTGAGACCGGCTGCTTCCGGTGAGTTTGCAAAGGAAATCTCATTCTCTCTCTGCTGCCAGCACACCCGCCATTACCATGTGAGAGAGATGTGGCTGAGCTCGCCCCACAGCGCCCCCTGCAGCCACGGGGGAATCACTGCACCCGCCCTGCCCAGCCGGGAGCCACCAGCGCCCCTGCCGGCTGTGACCGGAACTGCACCGAAGGAGAAAGTGCGGCTGAGAGAAGGCTGGCACTGGGTTTCTGGTTCTGTTTGTTGTTGCTGATGTCGTTGTTGTTTGCTTGCCGTATTATACATATATGTACTAGTAAAGAACTGTTATTCCTTTTCCCATATCTTTGCCTGAAAGCCCCTTAATTTCAAAGTTATAATAATTTGGAGGGAAGAGGTTCACATTTTCCATTTCAAGGGAGGTTCCCACCTTCCTTGGCAGACACCTGTCCTTTAAACCAGGACACAGATGTAATTAGGATTTCTCTTATTTATTTTGAAGATTAATCAAAGAAAAGAGGACTTTCTGCATGTAATGAGATATTTGCATTTCAGGGTGGTAGAAACACAAGATACATTACTTTTGTAATGTATCCATCACTCAGTAATACACCCATTTGGTAATCTGTTATTTCTTACTCCAATTTAATTTTCTATCTATTCCTAAAGCCTAATCTGGTGTGCATGGAAGCCAGTGGACATACTCCCACTGCCTTCAGCAGACACCAAACCAGGATCAGGATTTTTTTTCCTTTAGTTTTTGCCACCAAATTTAAACTAGGACTGATTCTGTAACCTCCACCTCCTCATCCTACCACATTCTTCAAAGTGTGATTGGTACAGACACAATGAGCTTACAGCTCATTTGTGTCCTTGTGTTTCTCTGTGTTTTTTCTTGGTCTGATATTGGCCCTCAGAAACACCCAGCCAAAAGGAAGCTGAGGCACAGGAATTTAGGTAAAATTTAGATTTCAACCTCTGCCAAAGGTCTTATACATGTCTGTAGTCTGCAACATGTGCTCTCTAGGAATCCAACTTTTTTTTTCACTTTAAGCAAAAGAATTGGAGGAAACACCCCAAAGCAGGTTGGATATGGACTGCTCAAGGACAAGGGGTCATCAGTATTGGTGCCAACTGCTGACTCCATCTGCTGTAGTCATGACCTATGAAGTCAAGTGGAATGAAGAATGATTATTCTATTAATATCTTGAAGTGGTGACTAGAAGTTACTTCTCTATTTTCCCCTTTGAAGAGTAAAAAGAAGATATCCTCCAAACTGATAAAAATGAAAACTCCCCTCAATGAAAAAATTATGTTTGTATTTATAATTCCATTAAACACATCTTACAATCATTAAAAACTCCGTATAGAAATAGGTCAAAAGGGAATAACTTTTGCATATCTGCTACACTACTGAGGTGGATATACAAAAGATATTTATTTTTAGCCCTGTAGGTATTGATTGCTGACAGCCAGTGCACTGATTCCCAAAATATCTCCAACTGATAAATAGCCAAGGATGTGCTGTTGAAGCTCATAGCATCCTAGACCTGTGAGGGCAGCTCTGATCTGATGTATTTCATATGCACAAAAGAAAGACACAGGTAGGGAAATACCTTCCTCAAATTAATTCAGTGATAATTTCCCAGAGTAGCTATGTAGCTTTACCTAAAGTAATGAAGCTGTGAAGAATACAAGACAAAAAATAAGAGATTGGCTATTAAGTAGAATTTCACTTCCTTTTAATTCTAATTTAAAATGCTTTTTAAAAAAACCCACACCAATTTAATATGCATAATCTCCATAAAAACAACAAGACAAAAAATGCAAAATAATTTGGCTTATAAAAATACACATGTTACATGATAAATACAAAAAATAAAATTGGAAATGTTAGATGAATACTGCAAATTTAACTGTAGGATTATCTTGGCAAATGTTTGTTATATAGTGATGGGCTCTTTTTTTCTATTTTTCTGTATGTTTGTACAACTATATCAATCACACTAACTGTATTAAAATTACTAAAAGTTCCTATCCAGTAATCTTGACACCAAAGTGTAATTACAATTATATGCAATAAAATCAATAGGCCAGAACAGCCATAAAGGAATGTACTAATCCATCAGTATAATACATATCTATCTGTGTATATCTGTGTTTTCACACCTATGCATATGCACCATTCTTCAGGTATTTCTAATTTCTAAGGTAATTAGGTGGTTGCATAAATGATCATAATCCATCTGTCTTTAAGACAATCTTGCTAATTTAAGTAGCCAACATACTGCTTCAAAAGTTTTTGCTCCTGTTTTCTGGCTGGTATATCCCTGCCTTTCTCCACATGGCTCTCCTTTCTGATCCTGTACGTTTTCATAAAGAGAGCTGGATGTTCCTGCACAGTCACTGGACCATGATGCGATCACGGTCACAGAGACCTAGGGGTATTAGCTGGTTCGGAAGGAGAGGCAGAAGAGTATAGGGAGCTACTCTGCACATAAAAGGAGGTCCTTCACTGCACAGAAAACCATATGGAACAGATGTTCACTGAGGACCTCTAGCTGAAGTCAGCATGGAAAAGTATCAGAAGGTCCTGTGGTGGAAGCCTGCTACAAAAAACCCGATCAAGATTAAGTGGATGAAGCTTTCTAGAAAACACTAGCAGAAGTCTCCTGAATGGAAGCTTTTGTCCTTATAGGAGTTATCTGATCCTCTGTCCTCTTCTTTTCTTGTTCCTCTGGCCTTTCTTCCCCTTATACCTATACATCATTTCCATTTCATGTCATCCACAAACGCTAAACAGTGACACTTGTTTTAAACAGCAAACTATGAAGACCAGGAAAAATCCTCTGAAACATTATCTGATCAAGCTCAGTGTATTTAAGAGTTTGTGGAAAAGTTTTGCCACTGTTTTCATTGCGAACAAATCACTACCACTATTCAGAATGGCAAATGACTCAAGAATTGCTCTATTCACACTTTTTTACAGACAAAGACACTGAAGAATTGTTATTATTTCCCCTTCATGTTAAAACTAGCTATTGATAAAAAGCAATGAAGTATCGCCCAGAGGCTCATAACAGATGATGACATTAAAAAAGTAGTCTCAGCCAGTCTTACCATGCACTATTTATTATCAGGGTTGGTTCACCCTAAACTTGTGTCAAAAACCAGAGAAGACTGTTGTAGCACTGGCAATAATGATTAGCACTGCTTATCTTGACTAAGGCAATTAATTTCTAGAATTTTTTCAGTTTGGTTTATGCTTCAAAGAAGCGATATATTTTAGCATAAAATATTCTTTACTCACCTCTCTCTTCATTCAGCTGAGACTCTTCTTCATTAGCATCATCTGTCAAAAAAAAATTGAAAGAGAAAGGTTACTAGGAATACCAGCAAACATCTAAACTGAAATATTCCATGTTTCAAACTGCCCATATCTTATCTCCTGTTTAACATTTTGCAGTGAAATCTGGAGCTGGATGGGAAAGGAGTGCAAGAATTTTCATGCTTCTGAATCTTCAATACACGGATCTGCATCCACCCTTCTCCCCTTTCCTTCTCATTCAGACATGATCTGGAGAAGAACTTTCAGAAGGCACTAAACAACAGCACATTACATTTCTCTTGAGTACATTTTAGTCTGGTCCAAAGGACTGAATAAAGTCACTGCACATTTTACTTCTTTTTTCCTTATTCTTCAAACAATTGTTTTGGAGGTGAGAAAGGCACATAGGCATATGCTGTTCAAATATAAATTTGTACACTGTCTGGGTTTGAAAGACAGGTGTCTGCCAAGGAAGGTGGGAACCTCCGTTAGAATGGAGAATATGACCCTCTTCCCTCTGAATTTGAAATTAAGGGGCTTTCAGGCAAAGATATGGGAAAAAGAATAACAGTTCTTTACTAGTATGTATATGTATAATAAGGCAAACAGACAACAACACCGGCAGCACAACAAACAGAACCAGGAACCCAACCACAGCCTTCTCTCGTGTGTCAGGCACTTTCCCCTTCGGTGCAGTTCCGCTCACAGCCGGCAGGGGCGCTGGTGGCTCCTGGCTGGGCAGGGGGGGTGCGATGGTTCCCCTGCTCCTGCAGGGGGCGCTGTGGGGCGAGCTCAGCCACGATTCCCTCACGGGGACAATGGCGGGCACAGCCGGGGGAAGGGATGGAAAAGGGACTTTCTTTACAAACCCCTGGGGGCAGCTGATCCCGGTGCCCCTCTGGATAGCGAAATGAGCTGTCACAGGAACCTCGGCAGCAGCAAGCTGGAACGGCAGGGATGAGCAGATCCCAGAGTAGCAAACGAAATGTATCAGAAACTCCAGAGCTGTAGCAAGAGCCGCGGGGTGTCCCTGCAGGCAGGGGGTGCAGTGTTACAGTGTAGCAAAAAACCCAGAGCAGTGGCAGAGAAACTGCGGGGCTGGGCAGCGGCAGCCCTGTTCCTGAACAGGGCAGGGAGAGGCTCCTTTGGAGGGATCCGGAGTCCCAGGGTTTCTTCTGAGGCACCCGTGTAGATGGCGAAGGATCCTTTCCAGTGAGCTCAGGTGTTAATAAGGTCCCAGTGCAACGGCTGCTCTTATGAGCAGAGCTTCGCTC
Organism: Rhagologus leucostigma; assembly: GCA_013397725.1. NCBI lineage: Eukaryota > Metazoa > Chordata > Aves > Passeriformes > Rhagologus > Rhagologus leucostigma. Next base: position 380,780 of record VZTD01001909.1, on the reverse strand, counting down.
GTGGTAGGAGAAAACAGTAGGAGACGGAACCCCTCAGTGGTGGCGAATTCTCCTCACAACGACTGCAGCCTGTCTCCCCTCCAATGTCGAGAGCAAGAGCGAGCTAGAGGCTGTGCTCAGCCCCTTCCCCCAGCCCGAAATCTCGCAGTAACTCTGCCCTTCCCAAGAGAAAACCCCTCAGGTAAGAGAGTAGCAGCCAGCAGCACTCATCCTCATCCTCTGTGGCTACATCCTTTGTCTCCCTTAAGTACTGGTCATTATTGTTTCTCAGCAACAAATGGGAGAAAATTCCATAAGGGAAAGAAAACAAAAGGAAAAATCCTAACCCCCAGCATACACACAACCTTAAGGAGCTTTGGCAAGTAATTTTTAAGATAAGAAAACAAAAAATATTGTTAAAGCCCATGGGAATCCTGTCACTGGCTTCAACAGAGCCAGGATTTTCAACTGGAGTTCTGCTATTCTTCAACAAACTGCTCAGAAAACATTTGGTAACATAGAGATTATTAATTATTCTGTTTCCAATAACATGTTATTTCCATGGAAGCATTTATAATGAAACCAGCATGATAAAGTTTCAAATTAATATAAGCTATAACACTAAATCAGCAGAATATAATATCTTAACATGCATATATCACCTGCTCTTCTGTGGAAGTTCTTAATTATAGTTCTGTAAGTGACTCAGATAATAAAATTCCCAAAGCAACAGAATAGCTTCTAAGATGGTGATAATGGACACAGACAAGAAATCTGGTGTTATTAAAAAGAAGGGTAGTCATTATGCAATATAATTATGAAGAGGCAAAGACTGCTTTTGTGAACTAATTGTGAATTAAAGGCTGGGTTTTTTTCTGGGAAAAGGTACCTAAGGCTTGCTGAAAGGCAGCGAATTCTCCACATCATTTCTGAAAATGGAAGTTTGGCTCCAAATAACTTGGTGACACGATCTCTGAGTCATTGTGGTGCCTTGGAAAAATTTACGCCAATCTAGATATGAATCTGAGTTTCACTTTGGCCCACAGCAATCCCCAGCCACTTCATGTGTCTGTAATTATTACTCTCACACTATTAATCCATCTGGTGGAAGCATTTCCCTGTTAAATATAAAACATTCTCTTTCACTGACCTTGGTGTGGCTGGCTGAAGTGATAAACACCATGTTTAGCTGACAGAGCTCAATGCCAAAACCAATTATTTGAGATAAAAACCAGTGGTTTAGAAATCTATATCCAAAATGCATTCACTTACTCCCTGAAAAAAATGATATTAAGGGCAGTTTCTTGGTTACTGGTTCTGAAGAAGTAAAAATGTTTTTTTACTGAAGCTCTACATGCCTAATATAAAGTAAAATCAGTGCCAAGATTACCATAATTAGATTTGTAATACCTAGTTCTGTTTGATGGGTTTTTGTTTTTGTTTCTGGTTTTTAAAAAATTTTTAAATTTTCCTTATACATTTTCTTACTCCATCTAGAGGAAGCCTTTGAAAGGTTTGTTTTGGTTTGAAATATGCGCCACAGACAGTCAATCCCAAAGCAAAATTGGATAAAACCACATAAGAACCTAAGAGTGAATCTTTGACAGCAGCAAACATTTCCTTAAATACATATTGTCAATATTTCTTGTCCAAACTCCCCCACTGGAAAGACCAGAGGTGAGATCCTCTGTACATCTCACCTTCACTTTAGAGCTGTTGAAAAATAATTGACTAGCAAAACAAGCTTCAGTGTGTGCACCCCTCTCCCCAGATTTGGTTACTCCTCCGGCTGGAGAAGTAGAATAATGACCTTTAACATCGCTTCCCCATTAAAGCCCTGGATTTTAGGAAGTTCTACTGAGATGACCTTGCTAGAAAATGAATGACTGATCTCGCAGTCTGGAGTGAGAGGAAAACTGACATTGACTACCAGAAAGGGTCAACCCATCCCCAGGAAAAGTCACGCCAATATTTAGAAGGCTTAGGAGACAAGAAAACCTAATTCAAAATGTGTCGTACGGTTAAGAGCACAAAATTTTCCAGTGCACAAGTTGAGGTATACTACACAGAATTAAGGTATTAGATGGGTGATGTGTGGAGAACAGTTTCCACTCAAGTACAAAATAATTTACAGTTGAAAGTCAACCTATGATTGAAAGTCTCCCTCTAACTCCCAGGCTATCCGGGGTAACTGTATCTCTAAAGATTAGAGAGCTTTACATTTGGGAGCAAGTTGCTCAGAGCATAAGCTTTTGTGTAAGCCACAGGTTCCCTGGTGGGGTCATGCACTAAGTGATGCCTGTGGCTCTTTCATTGCCCTCTCCCTTGTTATCTGCCAAGCTTTGGGAAATGGAATAATTGCACCATATCTGCTTTTAGCGACACTGGAGAAGAAGATGCCTTTTTCTGTCAGTTCCTTTTGTTTTGTCTTTTGCCTTGCTGGTCAGGTTGTTTCCCTGTCTCCCTAGTCATGGCATACAAGCAGACACAAGCCAGATGGCTACAACCATCAATCTGATTTAAGATTTATGTTAGGAACAGAGAGGTGAAAGGCTCTAAATACTGTTGCTAATCCCCAAAGCCATTAAACCACCTCCTCCTTGTTGCTCACACTTCCATTTGCATTCTCCTTCATGTTAGCATGCGGAGAGCCAGCACTGTACAAACACTTTTTATTTTTAACTGTGTGTGCATTGAGAAGCCCTTACATGAGAGCCCTTACTGCAGCTCCATGCTGCAGGCGGCTGCTGCTTCATCTGCATTCAGGTCCTGCATCCTGGGCTGCTGGCACTTCCCAACAGCACTGCATACTGCTGGCTCCTCCCTGCCTCCCTCTAACCTTTCCTCAGCTGCCTAATTGCACCTTTCAGGATTTTTATCTTTTTCCACCATTTTCTGCAGTTTCCTGATTTCCAGATGTTTCCCTATTTCCAGTCAACCTACATGTCTCAGTCTGGTCCTCCTTGCAAGCGTGGCTCCATGTATTGACCAAAACCAGGGGAGAACTGGAAGGGCACTGGGAGAATGGACCAAAAATCCCCTCTGCAGCTTATATGAACATGCTCTGGCAAACAGAGCAATGAGATGGGCAGAGCTGTACAGGAGGCTGAAATGACAAGTTGGTGATCATACTGTTGATCACAGTATTTTTTTTTACTTAAAATAAAAACTCAAACCAAAAGAAACCCCTCAAAATTTCAGCACTGAGAGCTGCAGCCATCCTCTTGAGCTTAGTTGCAGTGCAAAAATAGGAGGCTGGCTTGAAAAGTTCCTACTGCCAAGCATTTCCCTAGCATGTATTCCATGATCTGCCCATACAGTTTCTACTGGGATAACAGAGGAGGAGCAGCGCAGCAGTCTCACACCTTTGAGGACAGTGGATCCCCTTTCGGGTCAGTCTTGAAAATCTTTTTGTGTCCAGTCTCGGAGCAGCCAGCAGTGCGGGCGAGGGTACCCACTTGAGGCAAACCATCTAAAACATGATAACATCAGGTTTCCAGCAGCTGAAAGACCAAGCAGGTTCTCACTCTCCATATTTCTCTCTCCCACACCTGTCTTTCCAAAATTTTATCCCAAAGCGTCAACCACACGACTGCATGATCACCTTCATGGCCTTAGGGAGATTTATAATCGTATCTCATATCTTATTACAATCCCTAGTAACTGAAAAATCACTTTTGGTTGTTTACAACCACTGCTGTTACCCAAAAGGAGCTTCATGACAGCATACAGGCTTTATGTCCACCTCAGCATAAGAGTCAATGTTGTTGTAGCACAGAGAGCCACACAGGAAGGTTTCTTGAAGCCCAAACATACATATGAGGCTTGCAATAACCCAGGATCTCCCAAGCTCTTTTGGTTGTTTTGACTCCTTTAACTCAGTTCTCCACTAGGGAAATGTGACAGAAAATAGCACAAAAAAGGGCAATATTTTCTTTGAGGAAAAGCAGGTTTGGAAATAAAACAGGCCTGACTCTTTTCTCTTCTCCTAGTAAAAAGTTATATTTTCTATAAAACTTTCCCTCATCCTCAGTGCTCCTAAGATGAAGGAAAAAAAAAAAAGAAAAAAGTAAAACAAAAAGATCCTTAACAAAAAAAAGTGCATTCTTCCGCTTTGGAAGTAAAAATAGGACTTCTTTTCATTCTGAACATTTCTATCCTTTAATCATGAAATCCTGCATACAGAGCAGCAGGCACTATATAAACCTCCACCTGATACTGAGCAAGTTTCATTAAATTTTTTTGCCAGATTATAAAGAAACTTTCACTGATACACTCTGTACATCCTGGCCATACTGCAGCAGTAGCACCGGTTTCCTTCCTGTGTTGTTTAGTTACACCGGTCCCATAACACTGGAGCCTCACAGAATATAGAATGTGTTTGTAGCTTTTGAAGCCACATCACATAGAAATCCTTAGTACCAATCTCCTAAGAAGTTAGGCACCGGGGCTTCTTGTAATCACATCGATGACCTCTTTTATGAAGCATATCACTTGATCTACTGTAAAATACATACCATTCAAACCATATGAACCTCAGCTGCATATAAAGACTACGCAGCAACTGCTGTTCACCCAGTGAGAGAACTGGACAACCTTATTCCAGTGAAGGAAATGGTACTCACACCAGGATCAGATTTGGATTTCTGTTTTCCAGATGCTTCTACCTTACGAAAAAGGAACAAGGCACTCCTTGGGGAAACAGGTTTTAGGTTTTAAAAAATAACCTATTCCTTATTTCCTCTCTGCCCTAAAATACTGAAAATAACAAAGTTTTGTTCACACAAGTGCTAAATTGGATGTTAATCTAGCAGTCACACGCAAAATGGCATGTTTTGCATATGATCATACATTTGCAAATACGAGCTTCTAACAATACCTGATCAGTAATCTATGGCAGAGGAAATCAAATAAGACAAACCCGAATTTAACTGCATCCTTGGAAATAAGAAGCAGTTGAGCATATGAAATCATTTGGACTCTGTGGCCAGAGAAGACAGGATATTTTTGATGATGACATAAAATGCATTTGGAATGCTTTAATGAGATGCCACAATACCCAACAGAGTAGGAAGAAAAGATCCCTGACCAAAGATGTATTCACAACGTATGAAACAGAAGAAGCTGCTTGTTCGTTTTCTGGTGCCAGGCATCCATGTGTGAAGGGCTGAGTACAGAAGAGAACAGCAACACACTTCTTATCCCGGTCACTCCCTGAGCCTAAGGTTACACACAGGCCATGAAGATTAATAGCTGTTGTTGCACTAGTCCTCTGCTGGTTGAGCTAATCCTTTTTTAAGCTATATTTAAGACCTACAGGCTCTGCAGCACCTCATACCAAGTACTCTTAGATCCTAGCTGTGTGCTGGGTGAAAAACTACTTCCTTTTGCTTGTTTTCATCCTGATTCATCATTTCCTGGGACACCTTGCACTCCTTGTGTTACAAGAGATGGTAAATATCTCCTCCATATTCACCTTTCTAATTACCAAGCTCATCATCTTCATGTGGTCCCCTATGCTGTTACCATGCACAGGAACCTGATCCTTGCATCTAAACGACCCCTGTGCCTTCAAGGGCATCCTCATCCACCTGCCACTTTGCTGTTTCAATGCAGCTCCTATCCAGGTGTCTCCCAGGAACTGGAAAGCTCAGGGATTTGGAGTGAGTGGACAAATACATAGAAATAACCATTTTCCCAGACTTCTGGATTGATTGCAGGCTCCATTGTCAGTCTCACAAAAGGAGACAAGAAAAATCTCTACAAGGTGCAAAGAAGCAAAGAAGATGAGGCTCCATTTAGCAAAGCAAAAGCAAAATCTCCTGACAACAGCACTTTTATAGGTTATGATCCCATTGCTGATCCATGCCCTGCTCCAAGTTGTGACACTGCTGCCATCAGGATTGAGGAGGCAAACAATTTTCCAGACCATAGTGCAGACAGTATCACAAGCCTCTATCAAGCCATATTTTTAGGTGACCAGTAATTGCAACACACAATTCAGCAACTGGCTATAGCAATTCAGCAGTTGGCCAGAAAATAATTCTGATGGGATCATACCAGGAAGTTTTACTATGATTCAAAAGGAAGCAAGAAGCTACCCATTAACTTTTTTTTAGGTACTGGAAACCCACTGCCATGTTAGAAGGTGCTGGGAACCCTTTCTTGATTGGCGTATCTCCTAAGATGCTGAAAACAGTATCTGAACCATCAACTATATACTCTGTCCCCCAAGCACCACTCCTGAGCTGCTGCTTGATCACCCTCCTGCACTACTTTGAGACATTGGCAAAATGGGCAAAACAGACAACCCCAATGAATGGTAGGACTGGCACAGTCTTTACCATGGCAAATAAAGACAGAAACTCATAGAAAAATTTTGGTTTACAGTTTTATGAACACATTTATCTTTAAGTGACTTTGAGTTTTTCTGAGGTAAGTTGTTTTCAGACAAGTTTCAAAATGGACAGGTACTTTAAACATTGTGGCCATTTTAAACTTTTGGACTGAGAACGATTTTTACAGCAACCTGTTTACACTAGAGGGTACTTTATCAGGATCTGTAGGCACTGTGGGAGAGAACTAGAGCAAAGCCAACATCCTATTCTAGTGCATAGGCTCCTCTGGCTCCCCCAGATGGGCAGTGCTTCCTTGGAAGCCTCCACTGCTGAGGACCAAGGAACCATCAGGGGAAACAGTGGGGCTGTGCTTCCTCCCAGCTGTTTTGAATAAATTCTTCAACAAGGGGCCTTGCAGGAGCCATCTGAGTATGACATCTTCCAATATAAAGACAGCTCAAAGGGATGCAGAGAGTATTTTGTACCCTCATGAAAAAATCAGTTTGCCACAGCTTCTCCAAAACCACTGCTGCCTTCCACCTTCCACCCACCAAAAAATCCTCACTCATCCCTGCCTCAACACAAGACTCACGCAAAACAGGAAATCTGAGGGGAATGTTAAATGCTGGCATGGAATCCAGAGCAGGGTGGATGGCTATGACAGCATAAATACTGAGGGGTATCCTGGTATGCCCTCAGCGGCTTGATACACAGCTCTAGAAAGGAAAGGGATGCATGTTCATGGCACAGTTACCATCTGAAAAGCCAAGCAGGATCTCCAAGGGACAAGACAAAAGTTTCATGAGGCAAAGAAAACAGAGTCCCCTAAGCAACCCAATACAACAGGTCCACTGGAACTATGGGGTTGGGGAAGCAAGACAGGAAACAGCACAACAGGCGTTGTGAGGGAAAGCGGTGAAGCTTTTACAACAGTCTGACTGCTTCCAGTTTCACCCTGTGAGATCACAGGCATTCCTCAGCTGTGAAGACAGTAACTTGGAAAACCTGCACGGAGACCGGAAAAGAAGCTGCAACCAAAACCTTCAGGATGGCCCTTATTGATCAGGAGACGAAAGCCAAAGAGATACCAAACTCCCCCAAATCTTACTCCCTAAGGGACATTTCTGCAGGGCCCCAAGCTCTGGTGGCCTTTGTACTCCAGCCTTAACCAGTCAGAAAAACAGCCTTGTGACTTATGAGGCAAATCCCTGCCCAGGTGAAACCTCCCATAAAGGATATTGGGCACTTCCAGTAAACTGCTTGGCACCTCTCCACAGAGTAAAATAAAGCCCACGAAAAATATTTTGTGGAATACATTCAGGTGATTAATTATGGAAACAAATTGGCTCATGAACACTGCAAATGCAAATAGAGAGGCTAAATTTATCAGATGAATTACCCATTTGGTACTGGATTGCTTACTAAGGGCTAACTTATGACTCCTTTGCTCATGCAGAGGACTGCTCCAGCCCCAGTGCAGTCTGCCATAGTAAGCAGGGAGCGATGCCTCTCAATACCAGTACAGAAATTACAGTCCCTGCTTAGGAGTTCGCTCACGTATTAGCACAGAGATTGGCCTTTTTAATACAAAGCCCTTCATTCAGACATTTGGACAGTTTCTAATTTGATTCCAAGCCTGGGAGATCTCTTAACAATGAATTTCTTCTGCAATCGTAATATATTTGCACATTTTATGCACAAGCAGGATGCTGTGCATCCTCCTGAAGTAATAGGAGAATTATTATAAAGCAGTAGCTGTTATCCATATGGTTTGGGTAGGGGAAATAGTGTTTTCATCAACCAGGATGAAAGCAGAAAATGCATTAAATATCATAACCTGTAATAGAGGGAAGGGAAAGTTTTCTCAAGATGAAGCAGTATCTCTCTCTTTTTCCCAACACCAACTGATAATGGCTAAAAAAAAACCAACAAAAAAAGGACAAGCTCTTAGGCTCAGCATCCTTTCATTAGCTCTAAAAGGACACAAGTCTAAAAGCATGCACCTTCCATCTATCAACAGGCCTAATAAAAGTGCAAATGTCCTTTCTCCAAAAATTTTTGCAATGTTTTAATGCAGTAATTTTGTTACTCTGTTTAAAGTAGCAAGAAGTAATATAACCTTGGATGCTGCAGCTTCACAGGACATCCCTTTTATAGCATGATTTTTGTCTAAAAAAGATTTTCAGAAAAAAATGTTTCTCTTCTCCAATCCACTGATAACAGGTGGTAGATTTAGAAACACTTTAAGCATTACAATTGAAGATAAACCATTTATAATATATGACAGCCACCATGAAAAATATGCATTTGCCAAAGGTCATTACAAGATTTTCTGTCTGACATATTAGGTAGCTTTGTGTACACAGAATATAGGAGGAAAAGAAAAAAGGTATCATTGCCTCCAGCTGGCAACTGTTTACAAATACTCTTAATTTTCATCCTATGTATAGAATCCTAGAAGTATGTATCACTTCAAAGTAAATGTTGGCAAATCTAGCTTTTCAAGGGGGATTCCATTTTCTGGTAACTCTTATAAATATGTACACTTAGCAATAAAAGTAATGCCTAATGTCTGGACTCCATATAGAGTTCTATTAGAAGAAGCAATGCATTCCAAAAGAAAAAATGGTCTAAGTAGAAGTTCCTTTCCCAGAAAACTCGCTCATACTACTAATAGCAACGAATCCAGCAATGCAAGAACTACACATATGAGCCAGAACTGCAGGCAAATATATTTTCTTTGCTTGAAAGACATTCTCTCAGTTTATGTAGAGAAAATGTTCCAACATAGGTGAAGGGAGAATAGCTGGGCTAGCTCATTGCACAAGGAGATAGGACTCAATTCATAAAAAGAAAAAAAACCATCACTGTGGCACTGTTTAATATATCAAAACAGTGATCCATCTTAAGCAAAAAAAGTTGTTCTTTCTACTGCTCTTTTCCTACTAGAATGTACAAAATCTTCTCAGCAAAACCCCAGAGGATCAACAGAAAATTCTGCCTGGGCTAGGACTTTTCTGGACAACACCGGCATAAGAACCTATGTCTGAGTTAAAGATAAGTGGTGCTCTGCTCCCCCTTGGAGCATGCTGGCTCTGGCTTGGGTTTTATGAAGTGTAATTACTGAGATTGAATCAGAAATGCTGAGACAGTTACAATTGCTCTGTTACTGTACAACTTTGCTACACTGCTAAGACATGACATTACTTTGAAGTCTGTCTCTTTCCCCTATATATTTAAAGTTTGAAAATGACAAGGTTCTTGGCAGTTGTCTTTAATATCAATATTATTACTTGACTAATTTCTTTGGCATTCCACTTGCAAAATAGGCATAATGATACGTTTCGCTAATGGAACAATTTCCCTATATCTATATTCCACTTACTCTAATGCACTGAGGTGTGATTCCAGCTTCATTTCATTATCACTTGACTAGCTCAAGCACTTGCATGTCTTTTTGGATTTACTAATGCAGTGGGTTTAAAGTAATAACTATTTATGTATATAACTCCATGAATATATTCTTCTTTCTAAGCATTTTTTTCCACATCTATTAAAGTAGATATATTTCACAATGTTTCTGAATGCAAGACGCACTTTTAAAATGCCTTGATGTTTTTTTTTCTCTAAGCTTAAAGCAATACCTCAACGTTATTCTCTCCTGTGAGTGCTTAGACAGTGTCCTATCAATTTAAATTTAGGGCAAGTCTATCCTTAAAGACTTGAATTTCACTAAATTTATAGATTTCCTTTAAACCAAAACAAAACCAGCAGTTTCATTAATTTCTTCCACAGTAGAAATATCAGGAATTTACTGCCAAAGGTAGAGGCAGTTGCTAACTCCTTGACACAGAAACATGTTAGCTAAGTCTTCTGTGCAGGAAACCAGTCCTTCAGAGAGATGGGATATCTCTAGAGTAGGAGAGTCTACTGATAACTTGTCCAAGCCTGCTGTGTTAAATGTAGATGGCAATTCACAAGACACCTGATAAAAGGAACAACTGGCAGACATGATGGTCATCTGGTGATCTCCATCCAGACCTTTAGCTGATGTTCTCACCAGGAGGCAATTTAGCATGGGGCTGACTTCAGCTGACATCTGTTGAAGTGGTAGTACCCTGTGGAAAAGTGTCAATTCAAGTTGGCAAAGAAAGCCTGAGACTGTACATTAATGGTTAGGGCACTCCAGAAGAGAGACCCAGATACTGACCATTTCTCCAGCAACACTACAGGAGAGTCATTTAAGAAAGCATGTATTTGTCCTGTATGCATGTATTTCTCCCTGTCTCCTCACAAGTTGAAGATCTAAAGACACTAAAAATAAAATGCTAAAATAAAAACCTCCTGAATCCCTGGATCCACCCACAGGAAATCCTTCACTGAGTCAGGAATAAAGCTTTAGATGCTGAACTGGTTCCTTTTAAGGCTCTGGCTCACCAGACAGTAAATGCCTAGTAACATTAAGGCATATCAAAATCTGAATCATTAGTTATGAGAAAATTGCATCGAGGAGTCTATGAAAATGGGTCCTAAGGTATTTTAATAATCTATACCTAATCCCATAATAATCTACCTAAATTATGGATACTAAACTTTCTCTGGGCAGTTGTAAACTTTGGATGAACCTTTTGTATAGCCACACATGCAAAACACTGGATTTAGAGGGTTCCTACCACGACCACCTCTCTATGGTCACATACCAGAATCCCAATTTTAGTTTGAGCAAAAAAAAATCATACAATCTTTACATACATGAGAATAAACATACTTTTAAAACTATGGCATGGCAAATCATCTACATAATGTGGTGTAATGCAATTATATGTTTTTCTATAACATTAGATCCAGCCACACAGGTTCTTTGTAGGCAGGAGTTAAACACTGTCAGGTTAAAAAAAAAAAACAAAAAAAACCAAAATAAATCTTCCCCTTTGCTCTCTTTCTGCCTTTGGACTTGTCATGATACAGCTCTGAAGCATCTTCTTGTCTCTCAGTCTTTCAAACTCAACTGGGTTTTACATTTATAGAAACAATACCAGGCTTTACACCACTATTTCAAAGGCCTTAGCGATGAAAGTGAGCATTAATACTCTTGATTTGTTGACAAATTGATGCTATATTTTTCTCTCACTTAATCTGAAGGGCAGAAACACAGCCAGCAACAGTAGGCAGGGTACTGGCACTTTATCCTTTGGGTTGGGTATGCTGACAAAAAAATAAAACCATACAATGAATGGATTAGACATGAATGCAGCTTTTTGAAATGCATGTTCAGTGTGCTCCAGACAAAAATACTATTAAGCAGTTAGACATCATTCGATGCTACCTGAATAATTCAATAGGTCTTTTAAGTTTCAGCTGCCAATCACTGCAAACTGGCGATTACAAAGTCATCTACAAAAAAGCTTTGTTCTAGCGAGATGAGACAAAAAATATCACAATTTCTACGCTACCAGACAAAGCAAAACGAAAAACCACTGTGGCTACAGTGAAAACACAGTCCTGTGAAATTAATGGGACTCGGAACACACCAAAGCTCTGCTTCCTATTACTCCAGGACCACTAGACAGACAGCATGGGGAGTACTGGGAGATAAAACGAAATACTAAAATATGGATCTTTTCACACACAGTCAGACTGATGTCAGCACAAAGCAAAATAAAATGGGAGGAGTTTTAGGGTTGATAAAATTATGGAGAGCAGATTTCTAATGATGTACTATCAAAATAAATCACAGGCTTACAGGAGGAGGGGGTTTAGCAAATTTACTATCCACCAGGTTTCCTTAAACCCAGAAAGCAACCTTCTGTGTGAAATCCAAGATGAATGGCTAACATTTCCCAAGTGCTCCAGTGAGAGCCATCTTTCTCCCATTCATTCTTGCACAGGCACAGCTCAAGTTTGAAGTCCTCATTCAGACACAGTTGGGCTCTAATCCCTGCAGTATCTTTTCAGACCCAGAGAAACCCTACCAGCATTGTTAACGAAAGGCCAAAGCATGTACAAAGTGTATGGAAAACTAATATGCACTATGAGCTATATACATTAGTTCAAATAATTTCCTTCTCAAGAGTCAAGAGAGCCAGTGCCATGCACCAAGTTTTGGAAAAGATACAGATACAGCATGGAATGAAGAGGTTAGACGTACTGAGCATACAAAAGCAGTATTACAAGTAGTTTTAATGGTTCACACATTTTAAATGTCTGCATTCGTCCAGGATCAGATCCTCTATGTGCAGCTGATCTTTAAAGAAAGTTCACATTTCAATATTTGGCTTTGGAAAGAAGAAAAGATGCCAACTGTTGCATTTTTGCTGCATCCTATTTTAAAGTCAAATGGTACTTGATTACTATACCTACCTAGAGGGAAAAACTCGCCCATTTTCTTCTTGAAAATTTTGTAGTCAACCTCCAAAAAGACGCAGAAGATGATACGATCCACCTGTAAGAAACAAAATGATTCACAGTGAAAGCATCAAAATCATCCATATTGGCAACAATAGTCAATAAAGGCAAAGAAACTTTTAAGCCAGCATGCTTTTCTGCTCCAGGCAAACAAGAAAACAGGGCTGCATGTCTTGACTTTACTGTACATCTGTGTTGTAATTTATAAAATAACCTTTGCAATCACAGCTCACAACTGTATTCTTTGTTAACTGCCTCCTGTTTAGGCAAACTGCTCTTGAGCACAGTATAAATGAGTGTGGCATTCCAGATGAGAACTGGGATGCAATGTTTGATGGAAACGTCACATGGGGACTTCTAATAAGCATACAGAAGAGTAAATGGGTAAGCAAAGAGTTATTTTTCCAATCCTTGACTGAGAAACCTATTTGCAAACCCATTTAGCATTTTAAAATAGCTTTAAAAGGTTTCATGTGGTTTTAATTTACATGAAGCCACTTATTCTCACTATAATACAAAGAGAATGCAGCAGAAACACAAAAGCTGATTAGATGACAGGTAGCACACAGGGTAAATAAAACATTTAATATGCCATCTACTTAGCGAGGCTGAGCATATCAATGAAACCACAGCCCATAATGTATGCACCACCCATCAATGAGTTCAAATAAATTCTTTGGGAGATCACTGTATGTGAAAAGCTTTTCTGAAACAGACTAATAATAATAATAATAATAATAATAATAATAATAATAATAATAATAATAAGCTAAACAAAGCAAAACCCAGAAATCTAAAGCCTTTAAGGCTGAAAAACACCCAGACCGGACTTCAGCCTTGCGATTCCTTTATGTTATTTGTTTTCATGGCCCAGCATAAAATGCCTGTAGCCAAAAACCCAGCAATCATCTTTTTCTCTGAAGTGCGTAAGAGCTTAACCACAAAGGGATGAAGCCCAAGCAATAGGAAATTTGGCATCTTATGCTGTCCTGGTGTCTTCATGGGCAATAAGACAATCTGTCATAGCAGAACTCCTCAAGAGTGCCTTTGCATATGCTAGAAAAATCATAAGCCTTTCCCTGCAGGGAAATGGTGAGAGGAATGCTCTCAAGACATGAATTTTTTCCCTTATCTTCAGTAGAAAATGCTGTCTTTTTGCTGCAGCTAGTCTTAGAATTGAAGTCCAAGCCTTGGCTTCAAAGAGACTATTATGCTGAATAGCTCAGGACATCATTTTTGAGACCACTTTGGAGCAGCCCAGTAGAATAAAGAAGGGGATAAGAGCAGGCAAGCACTGGTTATTCTGGAAAATACCAGCAGCTACTAACAAGGACATCTCAGAACCAAAGGTGATGACAAAACTTTAATGATCAGACTAAGTAGGTAGTATCACAACTAGCAATGGTAAAAGGGGTAATGGCCTCAAGTTGCACCAGGGGAGGTTCAGGTTTGATATCTGGAAAAATTTCTTCATTGAAAGAGTGGTTAAGCACTAGAACAGGTTCCCCAGGGATGTGATGGAGTTCCCATCCCTGGAAATGATCAAAAGATGAGTAGATGTGGCACTTTGCAATATGGTTTAGAGGGAAAGGTGGAATTCACTCAAAGGTTGAACTTGAAGACCTTGGAGATCTTCTCCAACTTACTGATTCTATGAAACTCTATGAGACTGAAGGTACAAGCTACGTCGGTGTTAAGGAAGGAGGAGGCTTGTGAGCAGGAGAGAAGGCAGCAGGGCAGAGCAGGGAAGCCTACTAGTAGATTTGTCAGCAAGAAAACTGCTTGCTGCTGTCTGCTTATATGATGCTTACAGAGCCAAGCTATTCTGTGCATCCCTTGTAAACAAACCAGGCTGGACCTTAAAAATATGCTAGACCATGGCATCAGCTACTCTTCAAAAGGGATATAATAAAAAGACTCAAATACTAGTTATGTGCTCAAGCCAAAAAGCCATACGCATCTCCATACTCACAAATTCATACTGTAAAGCATCATTGCCAAGAAGTGATACATTTTACCTAACATGATCGTTAAGGTCCCTACTAATCCAAACCATTCTATGATTCTGCCTAAGCTAGGTGTTTTCAGGAGGGAGACTTTAATCAGCGAGTGCTTAAATTACATTTCTTGTGAAAATTGGATTAAGATATTGCTGAAGTGTTGCTAGATTGTCATCTTCCATCTCTGCCTTTCAGACTTCCAAGCATTAAAAGTGATAGGCCCGATGAACCAGAACAGACAAAAGAGCAAGAATGGAAATGTATAAAGTAGAGGAGGAAGGATATTCCCACACAGAGAAGTTTCTGAGTCTCTACATAGTCTCATATTCTATGCTGAAAATCCTACAGACATTTGGCTCATTCTATATAGTCCAACTTCTCAAGGTGTTCCCTTCACTTTTATTTATTCATTCAGTGCAGCTGACAATGATAAAACTTCTCCAGGAGAATTTCTACTACTTCTAATATAATTCCTTAATTTAAAAATAGGGAATCTCTCTAGAAATCGCAGACTATTTCAGAATTTCTAGCCTCCTGACTGTACACATCCTATATATATACCTGTTCCATTTCTTCTTGGTGTGAGAAAAACTGCTCCATTTCTAAGTATGCATAAGATATTGTGATGACAGCTGAAATCCTGTGTTTATCTGATTGAATGGCATGTGTTGGCAGATAGTAAATCTGAAATTAAACCCTATTCTATCATTCTGCCAGTCACTGACTATTTTATCTAACATCCCCAGCTAAAATTACTTGAGATTAGGTAGGGAAAGTAACCCTTGTCCTCACTGTGCCCATTCCAGCTACAATAAGGGAAGGTTTAATCCAAGTGACTATCAACCTACTTTGCCTGCTGGCCCACAAAAGCTCAGCAGGATTTTTGGGATGTGCAGTTAGGAAAGCCGCTCCTTATTCAGCAAGGAAATCTCTCCTCTCACGTGGCCTGGAAATGCCAGCTTCATTAGAGTGTCACACCACCCTTTAGAGAGGATAAGGAATAGCCCCCATGGACTCCCCCAGTAGCGCCCAGATAACCCCCAGTGCATTTTGCAGATACTCAGCTCCTCCACTGCCAACCAAGCACCACTCAACTGCAGCAGAAGTGTAAAGGAGCTCCAGGTTGAAGGTATTAAAGCCCGTCCCTGATTGACAGCTCTTTTTTGAAGGCTGGTATTAAAATCAGCCATGCCTTGTCAGAGCCTGATTAAATTCCACTCACTTCGCAGCTATGAATAGGT
Source organism: Rhagologus leucostigma (assembly GCA_013397725.1). NCBI lineage: Eukaryota > Metazoa > Chordata > Aves > Passeriformes > Rhagologus > Rhagologus leucostigma. The sequence goes on along the minus strand of VZTD01001909.1, from coordinate 364,817 downwards.
GGACCAAAGAACCCCAAAATCAAGAGCACTGCAGCCCAGGAAAAAGGGAGTTAGAATGCATGAGCTGTTCACTTAGTAGGCACCTTCACAGCTCAAGGCTATGAGTACATTTGATTGGTTTTTTTTACCTTGGGCCCTGCTCTCCTTGCCAGGCTTTATTTAATTTTGATGGGGATAGCTTCCAGGTGGTTTTGTTAGCAGCACTTGATAAGAATTAGTAAACTTCTGCAAGGCTTATGGGACTCAGGCTATTTTTTTAGAATCACAGAATGGTTTGGGTTGGAAGGGACCTTAAAGATTATCCAGTTCCAATCCCCCCATCATGGACAAGAACACATTCCACTAGATCTGATTCATCCAAGCCCCATTCAGACTGGTCTTGAACACATTTTTTGCAGTAGAATGGACCCTAACACCAGAGTTTCAGAAGGATACAGCCATATCTTGTGAACTGAAAACCCCTCCACTGGGTATAAAAGCACAGTTGGTCTAACAGCAGCAGCACTGACCTTAATGCAAAGAAAGCGGCAAAAATATTTCCTCTTGGTTTTTATCTCTGGGGTTTTGTCAGTTGGTGACTTTGAGAACACTTTACATGTTGTGAGTCTTCAATTTATTGGTGAGTTTCTGCACCTTGGGTGAGTTCACTCACAGACCACTGACGGTCTATGAGAGCTCCATGGAAGGCTGGGTGGGTGGGTGCTCAGGGACGTGCACAGGAATGATGGAAAGCTGGTCCCTTAAACGCGTACTAAAGGACCCTGCCCTCTACTGCAGTGTGTGGGAGGACACTGCATGTTTACATGCACATCTCTGCATGGAGCTGCTGCTATAGTAGGAATTTATAATCTATAGCTGTATCTATATAAAAAAAGACAAGAGAGTGACTTCTTATATGGGCATACAGAGATAGGACAAGGGGGTATGGTTTTAAACTAAAAGAGAAGATATTAAGATTAGACGTTAGGAAGAAATTCCTTACTATGAGGGTGGTAAGGCCCTGGCACAGGTTGTCCAGAGAAGCTGGGGATGTACCATCCCTGGAAGTGTTTAAGGCCAGGCTGGATGGGGCTCTGAGCAACTCGGTCTAGTGGAAGGTGTCCCTGGCCATGGCAGGGGGGTTGGAATGAGATGAACTTTAAAGTCCCTTCCAACCCAAGCCTGTCTGTGATTCTCCATATATTTTAGCATCAAAAATATCTATGTTTTTATCTCAGCTCTTTTGCTGTGGCCTTGGGCAGGTTGTGTGATTCCCCTCGCTTCATTTCCCTATCTGTCTAGCGGACAGGAATACCTAGCTGTGCACTTATGCATTGCTTCAAAGAGTTATTGCCAAGCACAATCCACAGGACATGTCAAATGCTGTCATAAGTATAGCTGTATGTATACACAAGTGCCAAGCTGGATATATTATACACAGATCTGAAGAAAAACACTGATCAAAAGGCATTCTAGACTATTTCATATAGTGAGTGTTTCCATGTCATTGCCACCCTGTGTCCTAACAAAATAACAGCTTGCAATGAAAACAAACCCAACTGCGTTTCAGCACTTCAAAGTACTTCAAGCATGTCTCCAGTACCAGGACATTTACCTATCAGGAAGTGACTGCTTTTTATATGTGACAAAAAGTTTCATCATCACTTAAATCTTACCATAAAATACACAATAGTAAAACAGTGAGAACTTGCAAAAATTGTTTCCCAATCCCAAATCAAATGAATGATAATAAACAACAAAGAGAAGGAAGTAGTTTTTTGCTCTTTGTAGGTGTAGCAAATCCCTTTCATGAAACACCCCTGCCTGATCCTACTGTCATAAGGCAACAGTGAACACCAGAAGCTTGCTGAAACATTTTTAGTTTATCAAAATTCCATGGATTTAATTCAAAACTCGGTGAAGCAAATCAGAGATTTTTTGATTGACTTCAGCATGCTTGGATCAGCACCTATACTCTGCAGCATGAGACAGAACATTCTCCTCAAGAATTCAAGTTCTTCTGATAGAGACATTTAATTACCCTAAATGTTACATACATTCTCAAAGATGTCCTTAACAGTTATAGTTCAGAGCTGCCTGAACCCATCAATATACCTCGACTCCATTGCCTGTAAGAAAGGAGCCCTGAACCTTCGAAGTTGTATGGGGCTTTGAGCAACCTGGTCTAGTAAAAGATGTCCTTGCCCACGGCAGGGGGTTTGGAATGAGATGGTCTGTAAGGCCCCTCCCAACCTAAACCTTTCTATGATTCAGCAATGCTGAACATTTTCCTTTGTTTGGACCATGACTGCATAGGCAACCCTGTTAGCTTTCATTGCCTAGCAAAACTTCCCTTGTAGAGACCAGTGAGAACAAAGCAATCTAAGCCAGGTTACCATGGCATGCTTTCACAGGATCAAAATCTTAGCTGTGAGAAGCACAGAGTAAGGAGCAAGAGATTTTTGATGCACTCTAGGACCAGATTAGGAATGCTCTAGCTGGTCCCTGCACATGATGTAAAATCTCTTCTATTTCTGTGACAAGGGCTCAGTTTTCTGTTCTGAAGTCCATATCTCTCTCTTGCTTATCTTTAGGGACCCTATTTGCCATCTCTTTCTTTTCTGTTTTTCTGACAGAGCTCCTCTCTGCCTATAACTGAGCTGATGCATTGAACTGACTACATACAGAAGTACAGAGACCAACATCTCTTTCTGCCCCGCTAAAGAACTGGTAGATGATGCTCTCTCTTGATGCTGACAGTCTCCCCTTCAGCCTACCCTCTGCCTAATCTGATCCTCTGGTAATCCTATTGTAACCAACAGATGGAAATACCAGCTTTGTAGAAAAATGCAGGCATCTGCCATATACCTCCCAGCAGCTGTGACCCACTTTGCCAGAGCTGCTACCTCTCCTGAGCATCATGAACATCTGGCCAGCTGTCCAGATAGCCTGTCTGACCAGAGCAGAGAGGACTGCATCTCCCCTTAGAAACCAGCGGGGTTGAGGTCAGAAGTTTTCACACACTTTCTGAAGTTGAATGCTTCATGGCCTATAAAAACTACTCATTTCATAGCACTGTAAACTAAAATTCAGCCTCCTGGTATTATTACTAATTTCACAGAAACCATTAGAGCATAAAGCCTAGCTGACTGTCTGCTCCTTTTGGCATGACATCATGGTCTATGATTGCAGAATAACTCTCAAAAACAACTTCAGTCATGTATTTATGGGAAATAGAAAGCTTTGGTGCTGCCTCCATCCTCGGAACAAGATTTAAGCAGGGCAGAGGTGTCAGACTGGTGATACGGTGAATTTGACAATCAAACTGTGTGATAATGTTCACAAAGCTATTTACCTAGCCTTAAGAGCTTTTCGCTTGGCGCAGCTTCAAATCCACTTCAGACCTGAGCCAAAACACCCTGTATTTACTTGACCTTGCAATCACCCAAATGAGCCCAGCTTCAGGCAAACAGGACATCTCTGGATTACCCTCCAATCCAGGGAGAAATGTACTCTCTCAGGACACTGCTCTCTGGTTTTCCTGGATTTGAATTTTGAGATTCTTTGGAATCCAAAGCAAAAGCCTAAATAAAAATCCACATTACCGCAAACCTCTTGCAAGTAATGGTATTAATGGAGCGTTATGATATCACATCAGGAGCAACTACCTGTGGAGGACTAGCTGTGAAGAAGCAACTCTTACTTAAACCATCACATTACTTAGCCATGGAAGAAAAGAATAATACAAACCATATGAATTATAAAATTATTTATGCTTATCACAGAGTGGAATAATTTCTATGGTGGTCCTACTGTAGTTAAAAACCAGAAACAGAAAGTTATTATTAGTGCTTTAATATCCTACTTCATGATGGAACACATACTTAGCTTGGAGTGAAAGATAATTAGAAGTCCAACGACAATTTAAAAACCCCACAAAAAAACCAAAAACAACAAAACCTCTACCAGATATTTATTAGCAGTTTAAAATATTAATACAAACATCCTAGTACATAAGACTTTGAATTAATCTCTGCCTCTAAACCAAAATGAAGTAGCAACACATTTAACAGTGAAACTCAGTAAAAATTCAAAATATGGGCAGAACGTCTCTCCCTGTCCTTTGTTCCTGTTCCTACAGGTCTGCTTATATTCAATAGCTGAGGGTTGTTGATACTCCCAGTATCACACAGGTACCAGACACACCAGTGCAGTTAGCACTATGGCCCAAGCCTTTCTCCACATAACTGAAACATATTAAAACCCATAAAACTTCCCAGTGGAGAACCACTTTTACCCACAGTTCTCAAGCACAGGTCAGCATTTCAGTTTTGTGATCGTTCTGATAGATTCCTGCCGCCAAGTAAAGATTTGATGTGCCCAAGGTCACAGAGAAACAAGAACAGCAGAAGTAGACTAGGACCCTGGGTTTTTTATTCGTGTTCTCTTTTGACCAAAGATGCTACAGATTAAAAAAAAAAAATCCCATCAATGGTCACATGCAAAGTTCACAAGCTTCACTGCACTTTTCTCACCACTGCTTTTCCTCTGGTGGAAATATCTTTTCAATGCATCCACACATTGTGTGAATCAATACTGATAACTCTTTTTCCCTTATACATTGATTGTTTTTTAAAAGTTACTTATTCTTTGTGAGAGAATTCACTCTGTGAATACCTTCAATACTTTGTAAATACAGTGTATTATTCAAGGGCAGGTAGAGCTTCCCCTTTTGGCCTTCTTTGTACTCAGCTGTTATTTTCTTTTGTGTGAACAAAGCATCTCCCTGACAAGCAGAATGGTTTTCCTAAAGAACCAACCTGGATCTCAAACAGCAAATTATAACAGCATTTTCAGAGGAATTCACAATTTTGTTGTTGGCCATTTGTGTTTGTTCCAGTTACTTATATACTACACAATTATATGACAAATAGGATGTGACAGTCCTGTAGTGCTAATATAAACACAGACATGCTATAAAATAACCAGTACTTAATAGTCCACATGTGGTTTTGTTCTCAACTACAAAAAGGTTTTCATTTTCCTAAAGGTGAAAAAACCTGTAAAACCAGCCTAGGATTTAAGGGAGCGTCTCAGTATATTTCTTTTGATGTAAACTAAAACTTGTCAGGGAAGGGCCAGGAGAGTAGTTTAAGAATGCATTTGTTTTTACCAAGATATCCATCAATCCGCACAATTCACTTTTATGCCACACAAACACGATGACATAAAGCCCATTAATCTTTTCCAGCTTAATACCTACTGTCCTTTGAAGATACATGTTTGGAATATCTGAAGGCCACCTCCATTTTTCACAGTTCCCAGTCACAGGGCAGCTGACACAGCCAAGATAATCGTGTATTCAGCAAAAGCGGGGGAATGAATGGATTCTGATGAATGTAATTTGCTATCTCAGTGACAAATGGCAAATGGGAAGAGAGGGTGTGCATGCAAATATAACTGCGTTAAATAAGGGCTTGTGAAGGATAGTACTCTGAAAATATCTGATAGGCAGTTTTACAACAACCATGCCTTTTGGAGGAGATAAATCATGAGCTTACTTAGAGTTATTATATCCTCACTGTGGAGCTCTGCTGAATAAGATGGAATTGTGGCATACAATCAAGCAGGGCGTTGTGATCCCATAAGCCAAGTTTTTGCATCGCATTTTACCTTACAACATCAGTTTTTCAATATCTTTTTAGTACAACTTGGACTTAAATACCCCGAAGTTCCCTATGATTATGAGCATCCTAAACCTGTCTGTGCATTGAACCTGTGGTAAACTAATTCCCAAGAGTGTTGTGCTCCAGCTCTTTGCTGGATTAAGGTGTCACTTTGGAAAATTCTCATGTTTTTGATGTTTTTTACCAGTTTTGTTGTAGTACCTCATAACATCTACTGATAAAATTCCCACTCCTTCCCAGGGGCAGCAGGAGAATCAGCACTACTTGCTCAGACTCCACCACTCAGAAACCAAAATATGCTTGGACACAGAAATGTGATCACCTCCTTGCCATTATCCCAGTGGCTACTGGAAGATTCGGAATACAAAACAGCCCCAGGACTTAAAACCACACAGAGAGACCAAGTAATGGTACCTCCTACCCTTCAGATAGGTATAGAATAAAAAAATCACAGGTTTGGGTCAGAAGGGACCTTAAAGATCATCTAGTTCAAATCCCCCTGCCACGGACAGGGATGTCTCCCACTAGATGAGGTTGCTGAGGGCCCCATCCAGCCTTTACTTGAATACTTTCAGGAATGCGACATTCACAATTTCTCTGGGCAAACTGTTCCAGCACCTAAATTATAAGTAATTTAAATTTGGATGCTAGAGCCAGTGCCAGGAGGAGGCAGAACCACACGACGCTGGGAACCAGCAGGAAGAGCAATGGGGATCCATTGTCATGGAAAGCAAAGCTCCCTACTGTTGTTGCTGAGGCTCCTGAAGGGTGCACAATAGCTGAACTGCAGAGAAACGGCAGGAGAAACAGTTCCTGGAAGATGGCTTAAACAGCTTTTCAAGTGCACTGTTACAGGCAGGGTAAAATAGCAGTCATGCTAAACTTCGCAACAATTTTCTCACTGAGGCTGAGCAAAGCTTTCACCTCACCTCAGGGGCTGGGATACTTCCCAGCTGTTTTCATGTTATTTTCTAAATTATTGACAAAGGAAAAAAGTCTGGCTGGATCTTACAAAGTTGGTTTAAAATTCAACTTTTTAAGGTATTTTCATCCAAAGAGGACAGACAACTCCCACATACAAAATTATATAAGCATCTAAAACCCAGAAAGTTTCACCTCAGAAAGCTTTTCAAAATACATGATTTGATGAAGTCCCTCAAACCTAATGTAAATGAGAGCAGTCCAGAAGAAAACTCCCACTGAGTATTTCCCTTGTTTGCTATCACTTCTTTTATCTTTCTCGCCTTCATCCTCCGTTAATGTTCACATTTGTCACTCTTTACCCAAAGGCTGATGATTTCACACAGGTTTTGGATCAGTGCAACCAAATGTTTCCCACCCTGCTGGGAAGATGACAGCAGCACCTGGACACCAGTTTTGTCTGACTACATCTAAGTTTCCAAAAATTCAACAGATGTCAGAAAAGCTGCATTTGTAGGGGATGAAAAGTGCTCACCTAACCTGTATTAGCAGCAATGTACTGCAAATTCTCCTCCCAGCACCTCAATATAGCCTCTGTTTGAGGAAGAGCATGTGTAGAGATAACACTAGTATAGAAAGTTATTAATTCCTACCCAACGAGGTGATTAAAACTCCTGTAGTGGAAGCAAAGTGAAGGGGTGACAGACCTGCTTTCCCGAGAATAAACGCCACACGGCATAACTTGAAACAGCCCTGAAACCATTGCTCTTACTAAAACCTGTACTGAATCTCGTTTATGTAAATATTACCTTATCTCTCTCCTTGAAGAAAATGTTTCATGGTTAAGTTATTTGTCATTTAGAGATCAAATTAAACTAATTAATGCAAGCTATTAAAGACCATTTTCCAAGGACAAAGGCTGATTTTCTTAAATAGTGTATGTGTCTCATTCTAATGCTGGAGATAATCTTTTTGCCACCAGAAAAAGACAGAACCAGACAAAAGAGGAAGCTGTTAAATTTACAGTACTGCTAGAAAAAACACTTCCATTCCCAGGATGCTCACTCCAGTGTCTCTTCCTAAAATGAGATCAACTCAGGATCATTTGCTTACTGTATGTCTAGAGGTACACCCTATTTGGGTACACCCATCCACAAAATAATGCTGTTTTTGTTAAATAGTGACTGTAGAATGATGAGCTATTTTCGTAAAATTTTGCAATACTTGATTCCCAGCATCCTGAAAGAATCCATGCCAGGAGTCCACATGACCTAAATGCAACCCATGCATGTTTCTTGCTGATCAGAAGGGAGGTCAGGAGGAACAACGAGCAGCAAGTCAGGCAAATTGGATGTAAAATACTTATTCCCAAAAACTCTAGAACTTGAGCTGGTGACTGGGTCAACTCGTGGAATGGCTGCACTTCAGAGCCTGCTTCTGAGATTTCTGTAGCTGTGAGAGGCTGGGACCAGTAAGGAAGATTTGTGCTTGAGAGCAGATATGATTATAGATTTGGCATTGTGAGCTGGGACAGCAATCCAGCCAAAACGTCCTCATGCGAAAGGTCATTAAGCCAGCCTGATACGATTTACAGATGCCTTCCACAGAAGATATTGCAACTGTAACATAGGTTGTTTAGGAAAAAAAACAACCGATGGGATATACATGTCGACAGTATGCCAACACTTTTCATAAGGATCGAAAAGAGAAAAACGAGATTCATCTCTATGGGATCACTTTAAAATTAATTTTAATAGATGGTAATAGGCTGTCAGTCCTCTGAAAATAGCCAGCAGATGTTCCAGCACTTTACCAAGTCTCTATGCCTAACATTGGGTATACCAATTTCACAAAATCTATCTTCCGGATGGAGCTCTGTTTCTGCAGTTAGAATACTAATGATGGCTCTTAGTGGGTTTTGACTTCCACCAGTGTGTTTAGTTCTGCCATGGATTACAGAGCATGAGCAAGTGAGCAGATTTATGATTTATTAGAAAGGACAAGAAGTTGTCTTATTTATGGTACATTGCTATCTACAGATAACCTTCGCTCTATCTATCTGCTCATCACAAGGTAAAATGCGTCTAAATTACTAAGATGCTACTCAAATACAATTGAGAACATCAGCACAATTTATACAAGCTGCTCAAATGCACTGATGCATATAAAGTCTCCAAAACCATTTATTGTCAAAATGTCAATGCTAAATGCACAAAAATGTAACTTATTTTATTCCATTAATTAACTAATGTGTGCACAGCACTTTGAAAATGTAAAAGCACTTGGAGCACTGAGAGCTAAGCAGTATTATTTTCACTCATGTGGACGCACTGTATGAATCACACATAATAATCACTTCTTGTGGAATGTATTTTTGGTCCACTGCCAAAACCTAATCTAGAGATTTGGCACTTCTGTTCCAGTAAAAACATCTTTAAATGGTCCTGTTTGGATTCCAGCTGGAAATTTTCTGCAATGCATTCATTACTGAGTCCTTCACAATATATACCAGGTATACAGTACCTTCAAAACTCTGTAATTAACACCATATAGAGAGACTGCAAACACGTTATTGCATTCTCCTCATTTGCACAAGATATTCTTGAAGAGTGGCTCTCTAGTGTTAGCCGTAATTTAACTCCTTCTCTTTAACCTGTACAAGATGCAACAGGTGTAATGGATTTAACACAGGATTGGGATTCCCTTTCACCTTTGTGAGAGCTGTAGATCTCAGATTATTTTCTGATCTCCTGGTGAAAAGCATTATGTAAAGAACTTGATGGTATCATCATTATCTATCCCTATCATTGCTGTGATTTACTTTCTTCTAATCCCCCTCTGATTGGGCTTTGTTTTTCCCCCCCTCTATCCTTTGTGACTGACGAGATGCTATGACCATGAGGTATCCTTCCCAAACAAGAGCTCAGGGAGCTTTCACAAGGGTCATGTTTTGTACCTACAAGCATATCTGTTGCATCTGTCTTGAAAAAAATAAGCCCTACCTTGCACAAAATTGCTTCTCCATTATCACATTCACAGGGGAAAGTCTAAAATAACCAGAAACCAGTAAAACTACATCATTCTCCTGATTAGTTAACAGGAACAGTTGGCCTGAGTACCACCTGTGAACAGGTCAGCCCCATGTTTCCAGCTGACCTGTTATACACTCTGTCCTCCTTATAGCTCTCAAATCAGGAGATATTTTACCCATGCCTTGTATTTGTTTAAACATGTGCCTATCCAGAATATAAATTAGTCTGTGGGATTAACCTAGCCAAGAATTTCTCTGGTAAAAGTCTTTCTGGATGTTAAGATTTAAAGAGTTTTAAAGAACCTTGTCTGTAACACACTGCACCCATCTCTATTAACAACTCCCCCTTGATAACTGATAGGTATATTTATTCAGCATCATTTCTTATTCTCCAATTAATGGAGAAAGTAAAACAAGAGTGGGAAACATCCGATATGGTCAACATTGCTCTACAAAGTTTGGACTGATTTGCTCCACTTGAAACAGAGAAATTCATTTGAAGATTTTTAAAAAGAAAGAAAAGAAAGGAAGGATGTTTCAACTGACTGTCTTGGAACAGATGAAACCTTTTACAGGGTTTACAGCATCAGCTTACAAACCTTTCTGGGGGCAGCTACACTGCATATCTTATCCATAAGGTAAACACAGTGACATCCCACACTAGCTCCCAGCATCATGTGGCTGTGCAGGACCTGCACGGCCAAGCTGAGCTTTGGGGGGCCCTATGCTCAAAGCGAAGGGTGCCCCAAGCCTGTCAAAATATTGCTCAGCTTCTGCTCTAACTCTGCCTGGCTCCATGGTGAGCTCTCAGTCTTTCCCACTCATAAAGCAACATCTTTATCTCATTTTAGCTAGACAGAAATAGGGAAAGAGTAGAGAAGGCAGAGGAGAGTCAGCTGCTGTGACAGAGTGGGCTGGGCACGTCAGTGTGGCTCCTGGAGGGCTACAGCAATTTTCAACAGCAAAGCCTCTTGCTTCCATGCAGTTGCTCCAAAGGTTCAGTAATACTTGGTGTTACAAAATCCATATGGCACTGCCAGGATTCCAGATATATACATTATTCAATAATAATATGCTACAGACTTATGTAACACTCTACACTGGCTGTAAATCTGCTGCAGGTGGAGGGGGAAAAAAAGAAAGAATAAAAGCATATCTCATGCAAATGCAGTAGATAAACCATTTCAATTCCAACAACCAATTCCCAGAACAGACATGAGTCTACCTGGCACCTCTTTTCAATAATTCCAACCTATTCCCAGTTCTCTGCAACTTCGTGCAGAGGACAGGGAGTTCTTGATCTCATAGAAAGGGTAATTTGTGGCCCTTTTCCACATCACACAGTGAGGACGACTGTAACACCTGTGGAGTCAAGCAGCTCCTTCCAGATTCGTTACTTCTGATTTCACCTGCAAGTACGCATGGAGCATTCACAAAGCTGATCTTGGAGACAACTCCAACTGATTTAGCTTCGGATGCCAACGTTCAGTAGTCACATGTTAAAACCCACACAGCATGTCCCTGCATTTACATTATTCATCATTATCAAAACCAAATTACTACTTGCTGTGGATCATGTCACACCCACCCAAAGCTCCACATTCTTGTGTCTGGTAGCTCACTTAAATTTCACTTCTGTAAGTCTAATGTGCTGAGAGATAACTTGAACATGTCTAAATCTCTGAAAAGTCAAATCAATTTTCTCAAATATCTTCTCTTAAAAAATATCTGGCTTATAAAAATACCAGGGCTGTGATTTTTACACCAAGTTTCAAAGCACAGTGACTGTATATGGTTAAATTACAACTCTCTAAAATGTGGATTTATAATACATACAATGGAAGTCCTATAACTGTAACATTTCAAATGTGACATCTCTGAAGATGCCAGTTTTCAAGGAATGTCATCTGATGGTTTGAACTGCCTCTTGATCAATGGCAAGATGATGCTATCCTGGGAGAGGAAGACTTTCATTATTTTTCAATTACTGTGCAGGATGAAGATGACATCTTCCTCTTTAGAAGTCAACTCTGCCTACTAAGAAATTCTGTTGGAGTGATTGAACTTCTGTGGGACTAACACAGCATTCTGTTCATACTGCCTTATGCTGTCTGCAGAACTAAAAACATACTGTGGCTGTAAACACCATATTTACAGCCTAAATCATTATGACAGCTTAAAAAATCACAGCATTTCACAAGCTAATAAATGTGGGCATCTCTTCTGCCTTGTGATTTCTGAGCTTTTAGGAACTCAGGTCAGCTTTCACCTGTGTTTTCCAACTATAAAAGACTAGAACATATTAAAAGCACACATAAAATAGCTTAAAAAAGTCTTTGTCTCGAAAGCCTTCAAAGCTCAAGCTTTCAGAGAAACATCACAAGAGCTGGCAACAGTAAGACTACACTATCCATTCTTCTGAAGCTGACGAACACCAGAAAAACACCAAAACAGAGGCAGGCAACCTGATTGAAACTCCCTGATGTAATCTGCAAGGTTGCTCTGGTTCTGACCTGTTCACACTGAACTGAGTCGGGTTTCTTTAATTGTGAGGGGACTTGTGAAACACGGAGTTTCAAACATTTAAACATTGGGATTTTAGTTAAAGGTTAGCTTTGTTGAAATTAGTTAAAATAGACTTAAAAGCAAACCCAGTTGGGGTTAATTAAGAGTTAATGATTAACTAGAGGGTTAGGCCTATAAAAAGTTTTAAGATGCAAGTAACTGATTACTTGTCATCTTATATTTGTCCAACTGTGCTTATAATGAGAAACAGACAACACTGACTAATAGATCTAAAGAAATTTAGACAATTACCAATTTTTGTATTTGAAACCCTATTCAAAAGTAATGAAGGGAGAAACTGGAGGTCCTCCAAGAGTGATACGTATTGTTAAAAACCAGAAAGGTAGAAAGGTCAAAGCGAGGTAGATGAGTTTTACTTCATCATTTATGACCTCTCCCCAAATCACTGGACAACCGACCCAATTCAAAGAACCAGTTATGCATGCCCAGTTAATTCCCATATGAAGCAGAGAATGGGAGGTGTCAATGTTATAAATATGCATTTCTATTTTGAATATTTAGAATCCTTGTAGATACATAGACTTTGTATTGCTTTGTGATTTTGCACTGCGTATGAGGGAATGATCCTGTGCAGGGCCCAGCGCTGCAAATAAACATACACTTCCTAACCCTGAGGAGTTAGAGAGTGTTTGTCTGTCCTAGTTGGGTATTGATCCTAGATCTATGCCCATATTTTGGTAAATCACTTGGGCCAGGCCCACCTGTGATGACTGTTGCAGGCTTCTGCCTCCATGGAAGACGGGTCACATCTCTCCTGCCATTAGCTGTATATAAATGTCTCTGGACGGATATTTTCTCTTCACTGTGCTGAAAACGGAGGCAGCATCTTTTTTTGTAGAATGGGTCATTTTCTCCTGGAACATCAAAGGAGCGGCTCTGATGATTTGAAGCAGCAGCAGAAGGAACAGCTCGGGAAACAAGCTTTTTTTCTGCTGCACTTTTCTTGCCATGTGCCACAGGATGTACTACCACTTGGATCTGTGTTTCCAGGCTTCATTTCCCTGCAAAGCTCTTTCACAGGAGCCTGGAATGCTGCACTGGGGAATAATCCCAGTGAAATGAAGGACCTGCTGCTGCAATGCTGCCAGGCATGGAGCAAGCCAAGGAGCTGCAGTTGGCTGGAGCTTCCAGTCACAAAGCTATCACTATCCTAACCTTTCCTTCACTAAGAAGAAAGGCTCAAGAAAACTCAAAAATAATCTTGAGAGGATCTTGCCTGTAGCCTTGGAAGCCTTTGTAGAGCTTTCTATATATAACGTTTCAACCCAACCTGTTATCAGCGTTTATCTGGAAAGTTAATTACTTAAATCATATTGCCTGTTGCCAACTCCTGTGAGTGTGAGTTGGTTGATTTGAGGGTCCACGATGTGAGCTGGTGAGTCGGGAGGTGTTGCAGACAGGATTCCTTCAGTGAACATCAGTACAACTTGAAAAGAAAAGGTGGTTTTTCAATAAACAGTGCAGCCACAGACAGGTTTTGAAGCCTGAAACCTGCAGAAAGTAGCCACTGAAAATGTTTTCAATTAGAAAAACCAAAACGTGATCTCTGTTGAAATAAGACAAATATAAAAGTCACAGTTTTTAGGAGATTTTATGGGTTTTTTACCCCATCATAACTTTCAGAACCATCTACTTCTTTTATGTTCACATTGTGTTTATTTAAAAGGTTCAATCTGCCTTGATTCAGAGCTATTTTGATTGAATTTTTAAAATCTTTTTTCTCTTTTATCTTTTCTTTTCTTTTCTTTTCTTTTCTTTTCTTTTCTTTTCTTTTCTTTTCTTTTCTTTTCTTTTCTTTTCTTTTCTTTTCTTTTCTTTTCTTTTCTTTTCTTTTTTCTTTTTTTTCTCCTTTTTCTTTTTCTTTTTCTTTTTCTTTTTCTTTTTCTTTTTCTTTTTCTTTTTCTTTTTCTTTTTCTTTTTCTTTTTCTCCTTCTTTTTCTTTTTCTCCTTCTTTTTCTCCTTCTTTTTCTCCTTCTTTTTTCTTTTTTCTCTCCTGTGAAGCCAGGCTACAGCAGCTCATCAAAAGGAAGCAAGGTGGCCTAAATTTTCTCTTGGTTGTTATTGTGATGTATCTACAGCGGGCAATCTGATCTCATAATGAAACAACTGCAGTAAGGATAACTAAATGGATGTCAAAGCTCTGCCGAAATATAATAAAGTGAAATGAACCAAAAAAAAAATCTTTCCAATACAAAACACATAGTTAAGTTGTAGTGAGTTGCAAACAGAATATGAGTACTGGAGGAAGGAGATAAAGCCAGAAATGCCTGACTAACACTTTTATATTATTTTTAACACATTTGGGGAGTGCATAATTAAGGGATTTACAGCATTAAAACCTGGAGCTGTTGTGCAGCACAGCACTAAATGAGATGATCAGTAACAAGGGAAATGGTGAATTACAGGACTTTCCACTGCAGTTTGAACTACCATCTTGTAAGATAAACACTATTGATTGCTTTTAAGCCTCCTCTCTATTAGAAAGAGACTTCTAATTTTGGGAAATCAATAATAAAAGGTAGCAGAACACACAACCCACATTCCCTCTCCTCCCCACACCCCCAGCCCCTGGCCTGATTCTCTTCACATAAGCCTGGAAACAGGAAAGAGCAGAACCACACATTAAATTGGAAGATCATCCCTGATGTGTGGGGTGGAGGATTCACCCCTTGGGCCGCATTCTTCTTCAGCGCTGAATCTGCATCAAAATCAGCATCTACAAACTACTTTTTAATTTCTTGACAGAAAAAAAATGTCTTGCCATGCTTGTTTTAACATATTTTTTTAATTTTTCATTTTTTGTATCTCAACTGCCTTCAGTGCCTGAAAATTAACTCCTTAAGTAGTTTAACAAATATCTTTTCTTTTTCAAAGCAAAGGCTTTTGTTAGAGGCCAAAATAGCTTCAGCTTTCAAGCTGTGGGGTCCTTGCTACTTCTTTTGTCTGGCTCATGATTTTAGGGGCCAAAAGGCATCAATTTAATAGCAAAGGAATTGGTGGTGGTATTGAATTACCAAAGCTGGTGTGTTGGGAGGCTGTTTGGGTCTCTGCTTTCTGGTGGTTTTTTGGGAAGAGGGCTGTTTTCCAAGGACTATACTATAAAAGCCCAACAGAAAATGCCAAATCTCTAAGAACAGATATACACAAAACACTTCATAAAGCATATTTAGGCAGATATTGTGCCTAATATACCATGTAAGATGCCCCGTGAGCCATCCAAGAAAAACAGCAACACTGACTGAACACTGAAGGCCAAGGATTTTCTCATTAGCATAAGCAGAGGTTAGGCAGGCATACAGCATTTTCCCCATCTGTTTCCATTTACAGAGGCGACCACTCCTAGGAATATTATACCTAATACACAGCTGGATAGTCTACAAAGAAATAGTTGTGGTTTTTTCCTGTCTTCTGCTGCTAAATTCCCATCTGCTTGGTATTTACATGTTTTCCCCTGAAAGTAGTGAGGTTTACCCCAATATGACACTGCTTTTCTTACAGTCTAACAGGGAATGGACATCCCAGGATGCTATTAAAACAGCAGTTTCTCTGGTGACTCTCTTGTTAAAGCAATTACCTGTGGCCATTATCTGAATGCATCATTTAAGTCTTTGATGGCAAAATGTTTAAATAAATAAGAGGGAACAAAAACAGCTAGCAAATACCAGGAGATGATTATGCGGTTAAACCTATAAATGACAATGCTATGAGAACAGCCAGAAGTATTTTTAATAAAGTAATCACAAACAGATTAATAACTTGGAAAGCAACAGGGGATTTTTCTCTTCCAAAGCAAAGGGATTTTCAGCAGACTCTAACCAGTCCTCATCTAAGTAGTGCTTATCTATATCCATCTCCCCTGATTGCCTCACTTCTCAACATAAAGGGAAATCAATAAGAGGACTTGTTATTGAGAGGAGTCTCAAGAGTCAGGCACTATGATCACACCTCTAATCCTGCAGGAATCTATTTCCAACAACTACATCATCTCCAATGCAACTGGCACATTGTTTAGAGCTGCTCTACAAAGCCTATGATGTAGGGAAGGAAATAAAACCAGATATGGGGTATCCAGGCTGACCTCCTGCCACTGCGTCTGACTCAGTACGAAAGGTTATTGCACTAAAATAATGCTTTTGATTGCTCGCATTTCTAGGTTGGAGACCACCGTTATTAGAGAAAACTCTTTGATTCTCTGCACAGTGCCTATGGATTGATTTCTCTCACGCTCATTTTGATGACCAATTAAGTAAACAAGGGCAGTGGAAGGGTTAAGCATCGATCTCTGGGTTCCCCTGGCATGCCAGGGATCTGCTGCTAACAACATTGGTGTCAGTTTCCTGAGCTGTAACTCCCAGTGTGATAACAGCTTCTGATCTGATGAAAATTCCTCCCTTGCTGCAGCAAAACACCCCATCATTTAAAAGTTTTGAATGTGCTAAGAGCTAATTTATTAAAGGAACTCCTGCTGTGTCCATGTTTACAGGGTTCAGGCTGCATACAAAAGAAAAGACTATTCCAGGCACATAAGGGGAGCAGAAGAGAGCTGTATTTTTGGAAAGGCAGCACAATGTGCCAGAAGAAGGGCTGGACTGATGAAAAGAACAGCTATGATGTTGTGCTGAGACTTCTTTCAGCCATGACTAAAATGAGCAGAATTACAGATTGGAAAAGATGAGAATTATATTAAATTATGAGAATTACACTAAATGAGAATATTATGTATTTTACAAATGGTGAAATAAAGTGAAACAAGTTCAGGCTACAAGTCCTGAAAAACATGAAAGTTTCCTAGATCCTTACATATGGTAAAAAAGGCTAAGGGTACATCGTGGGCAGACAGACATTTAACCAGTGTCTTCTTGTAAAGTGTTGTCTCTTTTTAGAAAGGTTCACACTATAAATCACTATAAATCTCAAGCTAAAATTTCTCAGCCCAAAAACTAGTCCCTGCCCCCAAACCAGGGGCACAAAAAGACTGAAGAGAAATGGAGGCTGTGTCTTCCAAAGAATTCTGCTTTTAACTAAGAAAATAAGATACCTTCCACAAATTTTGAACAAATCCCCCATCTTCTGCACAAAAAGTGCTGTAACAGACATTTTCAGCCATCTCCAATAACAATGACATTCCAGATGTCTCTCTTTGACAAGCTGTTAGAATGCCAAAGCCTGAAAATGGAAGAAGTCCAAGAAAGGTGTCCTCCACATCTAACAACATTACCTCATTATCTGCAGGTAAGTATTAGGCACAGTCTGAGTTTAGAAAATAAGGTTAAGTGCAAGGAGCACCTGGTTAACAAACTAATAGGCTAAATAATTCTGTACAGTTTCCAGACACTAACACTTATGTGTTAAGATTTCTACCTCCTAGCTGTGTTCTCCTTTTACTGAGAAGTATACATAAAATAATCTTAAAAATTTTGCAGTATTCATTTAATTTAAAGAATATACACTTTAGCTTCCACTGTTGTAAGCCAGCCACTTGATATGTTGTCAAGTTATACTCTAAAGAGGACAATTTCTAGTGGGCTATAAGTAGCTGAGGGGAAAGAAGTAAAAGCATGGATCGAACACCATGCTGAAGGTATGTTTATCTTTTTAAGGTACTGCCTTCTCCCTGGGCTCTGATGTATGCTTTATGAAAATACATGTTTCTATAACGAGCCCACATAAATATGATAACATTACCTCTTCCTTACTTCATTCTGCCTATAATTAAAGTATCAACTTAAAATATATTCACAACATTTTTGGCTTTGTGAATAAATTTACATGTTAAGTAGCATTAATTATAAGTAGCAATGTTCTGCTCCTTGCTATGCACAGTTGATATGATCCACGTATGTCTAGGTTAACAACTCCTTGCCTTGGCGCGAGCCTGAAACAAATGGTATATGGTCCTTTCAGCACAGTGCAGTCGTGTGTGATGAAGCTGCCCTGTGCACAAGGTCTTCCTCATTCAACTTTACCTTTTACCTATCCCTTACTCCTTCTAGCCCCTAGTCTCCTTGGAAGAAGAAATACTTTTCCTAAATCCTTGACTATCTACTGTGATTAATCCTTTCTCTCTTCCAATGAAGCTGATCACAGCACTACTCCATCCCCTGAAGTCTTGTTCCATCCCCATTTATCCTGTAATCCTGTCATTGCCTTGTGACTCCCCTGACTTTTGAAGCAGTCAGAGCTCAGTGTGTTGGCTACTTTCATCATCTGAAGTACTCTTAATATATCAATTTACCTAAAATGCTTAACACTCATCTTCCATCTGTAATTTCCCCCCAAACTTGCCTTATAAACAAGGTTTATATCCAACTTCTCCACCAAGGACTCATTAATCTCCTGAAGTTCATCACCTGTCTTTCTAGTGCTTTAGCTCCTTGCACCCAGACAGATGCCTAAACAACATGTTCCACCATTCTTCTCAAGGAGGCACAATAGGAGAGTGACCTAGGAGATGACCTTAATGCCCCACTTTGGATGTTCTGCTTGCTAAGCTTCGTTAGTGCCTGGTATGATCGACCACAAGCAGATGTGGCTCCATATCCCTATCAGGAAAGCCAAGTGGTGGTGCCCACAGTGGGGACATTGGAAAAAAAAATAAAAATCAAGTACAAGGAAAGGGGACAAGAAAAAAATTAGTCTGGAGGAACACACAGAAGAGGATTAAATGTTGGGGTTTAATCAGTAGGACACCGATACGCTCCTTACAGCAGTGACACGGCTGTGAAGTCACTTGAGGGCTTATTTTGATGCTCAGCCTATGGATCAGTTGTGCTTTTGCAGCTTTGGATGTATGTATCTCTCTCACCTTGTCTGCAGCTCGTTCACTCTTATATTGGCTGGTAGCACTACTGGGCTCATCATCTCTTTAGTCATCGCATTATTGTCTCTGTTAAAAAGCATCCCACATCACTCCTCTGAGGTTTCTTACATTGCTCTATTTCACTTATAAAAAAGTCTGTGATATTTGATGTGAAATCATCCATGATTATAAGGTACTGAAAACACATCAAAAATAACCTGACATACTTCTTGTGTCTGTACTCTTGCAATGCTGGTAACATGGGTGCACTGGGCTGAGAGGCCAAAATATTTTAATATCCATTTGCAAGGGACCAGAAAACATACCTCCTGAAGGTTATTTAATTAGATGAACATGAATTCCTTATTTATGGATGATACTCTAGTAGAAGTCACCACAAGGTTAAAGAAAGAGGGAATAAGTATTTATACATCACCCTTCTAGAGCATAAGGGAAAAAGTCATGATGTGTTGTGAAAAAAAATAATTCTGCTGTCTCCTCTTTCTGCAGCACCTCTGAGGACTATGGTGATTTCACCTGATATTCAAAAGAGTCTGAATTATTTTGAAGCATCTTTCTGATGTGCTTTCAGAAATTCTACCAATAACAAGCTGCTTCCTTTTCCTAAGATGCTGGAGGATTGGATGGCAGTCATGAACCAGTTTCCACAACCAATTTCAGTCCATAAAAGCAAATTAGGCAGAGAAGAATTCTCACAATTTCTTGGTACTGCATTTCCCTGTTTGTCCAACACATTCCAGGAAATTCTGGTCATCATATGGATCATAAAAGCTAAGCTCGTCACCATGTGAGGATATAGACATCTGCCTCCAGTGTTGATAAGGAGCCATAATACCGAATCCGAACTGGTTAAAGGATGTTGGTTTGTGTTTGTGGTTGTTTGGTTTTTTAAAAAATTTTTCAAGTTCTAGCTTTTGTTAACCAAAAAATAAAAAAGACGAACTCTCCAGTACTGATCGAGTATCTCCAAAAGTATATTTAACTTCAAGAGTCAAAGCACTGATTTTGATCAAAAAATGCTACTGAAACAGAAATGGCAGAAGCAATAGCCAGGGCAGTGTCGCTGAAGAGACATGTCAGATTTGTTCACTGGCCAAGTCCAGCAAATTCTGCTATCATTTGGTACCACAGAAGTGTCTGTCTGCCTTTTCCCAACAGCTAAAAAACATTTGAAGATCCATTGCTTATGCTCTCTCTAATCGCCTGCTCTGAGCCTGTGGCTGGGGACTAATTACAGTAACTACTAAAAAACCCAAAACATACATTATGCTGTGTATTTTACTGAAAATATACTATAATGAATTTCAATGGGCGAAGAAAAACCGGGTATTTAAATCTCCTGGCAGAAATGTGGATTTACGAAAATAAACCCCTAGGATGAGAAGAAAGTATTGATACCTATATTCTAACATTTCTGACTATCTATTATATATTGATATATATATTATATATTGATACCTATATTCTAAGATTTCTGACATATATACCTCTGTGGATCAAATAACTGACTCCAAACTCCTCAGTCTTGGGACGAGACTTGCCCTTTAACATTCCACAAATTGTAGACTAGTTCCAACCTGACAAGTGGTGTTCAAGGCCAGGCTGGATGGTGCTCTGAGCAATCTGATCTAGCAGAAAGTGTCCCTGCCCAGGGCAGAGTGGTTGGAACCAGATGAGCTTTAAGGTCCCTTCCAACCCAGGCCGTTCTCTGACTTCTCTAAGTTACAAGCTGGATGGAACAATTATTCTCAGAGAACAAACAGTAACTACGAAGTTTCACACTGCTTTAAAGGATGCATGTGAGCATGGACAGGCTTTTAAAATGTTTTCTCTAATTCTTTTTCATTCCATTTTTTCCCCTTAAACAAAAGCAGGATGTATTCCTCCAGTTCCCCTTCTTTTAGGCAGCTATAGCATTCTCTTGGATGTGACGGAAAGAAGAGAACTTGTAATTCATAACATATTGATGTCAAAATCTTCATGTCATACCTGGCAGATGGCTTGATAAATAAACTAAGAACATAAATAAAGACAGAAAAGAGCTGTTCTTTGAAGACGGAAGTATGAAGAGGGAAGTATGGTCCCATTCTTTGCCAGTGTACATAGTGCAGCTCTGGCATATGCTGAGGACAACTGTGAGATGTTCTTGCTCGCTCCAGTGAGGAGCTTGGCTTGCTCATGGCTTTCTTCCCTTAGATCAGCTAAGGTGTTACCTGTGTAGGCAAGAAGAAAACTGTCATGAGACTGGAAGTCCTGGGGCACTTTGAATGCCTCTCTTTCTACACAGGGATGTGTTCATGAAGGACTGGGTTGCATGTGGTCCCTGAAAGAGCTGGGAGCCAGGGACTCACTGATGTGACTTGCACTGCCCTTATTTCCCTTTTTCATACGGCAGCTTCTTTGCATAACAATGGTTTCTGTGCTTCTCTTCGAGCACCAAAATGGCCCCACCTTGTAAGGAACTTTTACCATGTACACTGAGGAAAACCTCTTCCTCAGCCTTCATGCCAAGCTGCACAGAAAGGAAGGAAAATCTGCACCAGTGCCAGCCAGATGCAAAAGCAAAAAGACCCGGCAACTCTGAAGGGTGGATTTACAATCAGAAAATTCCCTCCTTTTACCTCACACATTAGAGAAAAAAAGAAAATCTGAGAATAAAGAAGGAATCATTTCTGCTTTCCTGCACTGAAGGGCAAAAAGCAGCTTCAGCTACCAACATCGTTATTTTTGCATCCTTCCAAATTACAGCTCAAATAAACTGCTCTCAGTTCTAACATTTGTTTCTGGTTTCAGACTAGTAGAAATCTAATTTTCTTCTCCCCAAGAGCAAATGTCAGCACAAGTGGGATCTGAAATTTGTTGCTTGACACCTGCAGCAAAGAGCTAAATTGAGAGTAATATTTCAAAGAGGTACTTGGGAGGTATGCGCTTAAATTTGCTTAAAAGGCAAGCAGGCTTGCGCATGGTCCTCCTGCACACTGCCTCTAAAACATAGCCCCTGCCCCCCTGGACTGATCCAAGGCAAAGGAAAGCGAACTGCTAGAACCGCTTTGATTGGAACCATATGGGCCAAATGCAGTGTTTTAGGAAACTTTGTAAGTCTGGCTCAGAAATAAGTACTATGATTTTACACTTCTAAACACATAGGCCAAAAGAGCCTGCCTAGCTTTTACACAGAATCAAATGGTTTGGGCTGGAGGGTATGTTAAAGAACATCTTGTTCCAACTCCCCTGCCATAGGCAGAGACACCTTCCACTAGGCCAGGTTGATCAGAGCCCCATCCAACAGAAAAAACAGTTGACAATTAAAATGAATTTCTGATATTTTGATTCAGAATCATTCCAAAATAAATTCCTGATAATGACACACAAACAGCATCTTCAATCTTCCTAGCCTTGCTTTGGTGTCCAGATTCCAATGCCATTGTGAGCAATCTGCCTCTGAGTTTTCCAAGAACAAATCAGCATCCAGGCTGTGCACTACTAAAAGCAACCCAGGGATTCCGGAAATTTTATGACATTCAGCATCCTGTAAATTGGCATTCAGAAATTCAGTATTTAAATGTAGGAAATCAGAACATTTCTATAATGATATTCATTGATATTTACTCTAGTTCATCTGTAAAATGCACTATTTTAACCCAACAGTTGGGCAGTGGAACATGTGAGCTACCTGTAGTTTGGTATTCCAGGCTGAGAAAGCAGGCTAAATCCTAGCCAGTTCTAATTCCATGTAACAAAGCACATAAATTAAGTCTATTTTATCACTTAACTGCTATGGCTTGTATAATCCTTGTGGTACAATTGCTTGGCACAATTCCGAAATTTGCAGTGCAGTTTTCTCATTTTGAGAATGGGTCCCTGAGCTTTAAACCACACTGGAAACTTCCGTTTGAAGATGTCAAAGTGCATTTTCAATTGCCACATCAACCTAAACAAACACGTATCTTACTAATATATAAACAAACACACAGTGAGGACAACTGAGTTACAGAAATGTAAGCAGAGAACCAGGTAAGATTAAAAGTCAAATAAAAATGAGATTGCTTTCCTTTCTGTCCCCTGCTACAAACACAGAAGTATAAGAATGTATATGGCATTTCAACTTACTAGAGCAGAAATACGCAAATTTGCATTGCTTCCACAATGCAAAAGGACAAAGCAAAACTAAAAGGATGCAACAGATTTTAAATGGATTTAAATTGGCATAGTTCCATTAAAGTCACAGGGATGAAGGCTGGAATCCAGTCATCTTCCATACAAAAATAGCAATATTTGGATAGGCTAACAGTTATTAGAAATTCCACTGGCATGGAATTGCTTTAATCTTCAATCAAGCCATGTCTCAGAGGCGCTAACTGGAAGATTGCCATTAGTTTCAGCATCCTCTTCTAAAGCCAGTACAGAACCAATAATTAATGCAAAGGGCAGATTATGCACATGCAGTAGTACAAACATAATAAAAGTTCTGACTTCAGTAAGAAAAAAAAGATCGCCTGTAGCCTGCCACCCACAGGGGCCATTCTAGTATTTTTAACTCAATTAGTTCAACTTGTCTCAAAAGTCAGCCCTCTCTATCCTCGTTAGTGGTGATGAACAGTTTACTGCACTTATTATTCTTTCAACAGCTCATTAGAACTGGAATTCATCAGTGCCAAAGAATCTAAAGGTCATTTATCACCAATTTATTGAAATACAAAACAGAAGACAAAAGCCATCTAAAATATCCAGAAGGATTGCAATTACTGTAGGATATATTAGAAAACTGAAACAGAAACCCAGCAGCATCTGTATTTGTGGATCATTATTCAAGAGAAAGTGGGAATCACTGTTTCCTAGCTCCTACAGGAGAAAACCCAAATTATATTTTCTTAACTTTTAAAAGTGGAAACACATTCAAAATCCATTAGGATGATTCTCAGACACTGTATTGACGAAGAGCACTGATGTGCCAAGAGCAGGAAGCATCTGACCCACAGATACTATGTGATGCAGTATCCTGTTACAAAAGCAGAATTTAGAAAGTGCCATATCCACTATTAAATGTGGTTGTTTTCCAGGACAATGGAATGATATTTACAGATATAGTAAATATCCACAGAAACCATATATTTCATTATTACTCACTTGTACTGGTCTTTTCCAGAAATGTTGGATTATGATGAAAATTATCAGATGCATTTTAGGAAAAAAAGTTAAGCATTCTGCACGAAAAATTAATAATTATGTATAATTACAACATAGGAATTACCGGATAAATAATCTCATCAATTCCCATAAGGAAGATCCCTCTAGATGCCTTTAGCTGAAACTAATTGAGTTGAATAGGAAAATAGTCTGAAAAGAGGAAGAATTTATCAGAGAATGACAAACTTTTTATACAGTTTTGAACCATCTTATAATTTCTATGCCATGAACATAACACTTTTTCCTTCATTTTTTGAAAACACCTCTGCAGAAATGTTACCATTACTTCTTATATTTTACAGTGAGTTTTCGTAAGGGAAATAGTTTCACATTTGGGGAAATTTTTAGTACATAAAAAATACTTAAATGCATATACATTAGTCTGAGAAAAATAAATGAAATGGGTATTTAAAAAACACAAGAATCAAAACAAATGGAAGTTCTTAAAAGACATGGTGCAACAAAAATCCTAAGCAAAATGGGTCAAGGAACATTGTCTATAGCCCATACCTGAGAGGCTATTAAAAATACAGCTATAAAGACTGGATAAAGACATACATGCAGACTAGCTCTAGCCTGCTTTTTGAATCATGGATCCTGCCAAGGTTACAAGAGAGAGCTAAGGGACGAATCCCAAATGCCAGCCCTAAGAACATTGAGTGCTTTCTCCCCTCAGTTAGCAGAACAGTGATAGCTCAAGGTTCACAGCCACCATGTGAAAAGCTGGCAGGGGGCTGAAGTGAAGCAGAAAAGTGTCCTCTGAGAATCTGGAGACCTTGGAGGGCGTCACCATGTCCTGCCGAAGGCATCCTCTGCAGGTGAGAGGTAATTTACTACTGAGTTCCTTTCAGTCATAAAACACGATGCTTTTTGCTGAGGCTGTGATTTTACATTTTAAAATTAAGTTTAGAAGCAAAGAAAGGTGATCAAGTTAATGCAAGTTAACAACTTCCAGCTCCTCACCTGAGCACAGCAACTCATCCCTCCCAGCACCAGACATTTGTAAGTGCAACAGTAACTGGCAGCAAAAGAACCCCATAACTTTTATTCAGGCCCACTTTTTACGCAGCATCATAAGCTATTTAAAATGGAGCATTACAGAAACACCTGCATTTTTTTTTCTATATGGACAAATCCGAACCAGTGACAGGAGCTTCTAATCATAGCTGAACCTAGGCAGGTCAAAAAGACAGTTTTATAAAAGCATTAATGCTTTAATGCTCAGAATTAGTGTGGAGAAGCTGCAATTAGTCAACTTCTTTCCTTAGGGAAATCTCTCCTTTCTATGTTTATTTTAATTAAATACCAAACAATGTCACTAAAACACATCTCTGACACTGTGCGGGAAGCAAGGTAGTTAAAATTTTTTTTCTCTTTGAGGATATAAAGGCAAATGCACAGAGAAGGAGATAGCTGCTTTTAAAATGCAGCACTGATATTCCCTACCTAACATAATAAATTGGAAAACGCAAACACATTTAATACATATTTATGAAAGGCAGCATTTAACTGCTCTGTAACATTGTGAATAAAACACCATCGAAGGTCTGTGCAGCTTATTCTGGTGGTGATTCTGCATGTACAGAAGTGCAAAAGTGCAGACACCTTTGGTCAGGTGTTGGGCACAAACCAACAAGCCTCTTTGCTTGTTATGGAGTAATGATGAAGGATGGCAAAGGTCCCTGTGTGATCACCTGTCCCTGCACCAATGCACACCCAGCTTGCCATGCTCAGCACCACACGTAAATGAGACCACAGGTTTATACACCAACAGGTACCTTATGTTTTACTGTCCTTTAATATTCCCTTTAACTTCATTAAAAAAAGAAGCTTTTTGTTCTCAAAAATGGTTTGAAAAATCCACTTTTTAAGACAAGTAGCCTGAGACATTTCACAGGGCCCAAGTGTTCAGCATTATTAATGTTCTATAAGCTTTTTCATCATGTTATTACTAAATAAAACATCAGCTGAACCCTTCTAAAGCTCTGCAGATACATGAGGCAGCTGTTAACTATATTTATATAGGACATTTCTGCTTTGCTGCTATAAACTATTCTGACTGTAGTAGATTCTGATTCAGCACTTTCAGGTGTAAAACTCATGCAAAAAGGAGAAAATATTGTTTGTTAACTTCCTGTGGAAACAGTAAGGAAAGTTATCCTTAATTAATTTGGGTGCAAACACATTATTTTGGTAAGAGCACACATCCATACCTGAGAAATAGCTGTGCAGTGGTACCAGCCAATGTAATGAAAAAAAGAGTCAAACCCCTCTTTCCACAAGGAGTATAATTAGTAAAAGGGGTCTGCTGTGGTTAAACCAAAATTACTGCAGGAGTTGTAAAGACAGCTACTATTCCCCATATATAAGTATATATACATGAAAAGGTTTATTTTAAATATAAAATATTATGTATCTATATTTAATATATTATATAAAATTGATCATATATAATATAATTTCTCTCTTTTTCTCTCTCCCTAACTGCATGAGGAAATGAAGATTATGATTCCCTGCTGAATAATCTCCAGTGGAGCTTTGGCTGGAGGAGAAGGATGTACAGGGACTTAATGTACAGAGCTGCTGGCTGGGATGGGGTGCAGTTCCAGTCCAGCCTGTGCCTTCTGTGCAAGGGCATATGGGAAGTACTTCCTTCCCTTCTGCTTCTCTTCTCCAGGCTTTGAGCAATCTGGTCTAGGGGAAGACGTCCCTGTCCATGGCAGCAGGGGTTGGAACAAGGTGATCTTTAAGGTCCCCTCCAACCCAAAACCTCCTGTGATTCTAAGAAATCCCAAACTCTGAATTATTTTCCCTGAGTTTAGTTCAAACCAGTTTTTGAACTAAGGCAGCTTTGCACTGAGCAGCAATCTTGCTAATAGATGGCCACTGACCGTGGGCTCACATCCAAAGTATGTGAATTTCAGCTCTGAGACACAGGAGCTGCTACATCAAAACAGTCTGAGGGTCCAGCATCCTTGTCAATACCAGATGCTTCAAACCAAGTTAGATTCAATTGTGCTGCTAGCAAGATTAATTCACGTACTAATCAACTCAACTGAAACCACGATAGTGGTGAGTCCCAGACCAGATTTTGACCCTTACTGTACAATTTCCAGCATGAGAAATAAGAAAGATTTCTTCTGACCACAACAGATGGTGCCCCAGAGCAAAAGTGACTTGAGAGAAGATTGGCATGCAGTGGTAATTTCATTTAAGCTGGTGTAACCAATTTGGGGTTTTGATCTTTGAGAATAACATTACAGGATAACATTTTCAGAAGAGCCCAAGCAACCTTTGCCCTTCAGCTCCACTGGCTTTCAGCAGGTTAATACACTGAATCACCAAGGGATGTTTGAAAACTTTGCCAATACACTTGAAGCTTTAGATGTGAACCAAGAGAGGCTGCCTGGCTTTGCACTGTGAGCTCCATGGGACCTGTTTTGAAGGAGCAGAAGCAGCTTTTTGTTCCACCCGTGTCCCGCACCAATTTTCACAGCCAGCAGAGTAGCAGTTGCCACACCTCCATAGCTTCACCCCATTGCATCAGGAAAAACATCAGAAATAGGAGTCTGCTGGAGGAAGAACAGACAAGTCCCCAGTTTGAGATTATCTGGCCAGCTGAAGCAAACACACTCTCCCTTCCCAAAGTTAATTGGAACTTTCCCTGGGGCAGTCTGGTTTTTGTTTTCCCAGCTCCTCTCCTCGCATGAAGAGCTTTCACCAGGCACATTGCAGAGGCAGAGTACATCTTGCTTACTGTGAGGGTAAGAAATGCATCAGAAATGCTAGGCGACTAATTTTGAATACTGTTTTAAATTACTGATACTTCATTATTTATTTTTCACTCTGAACAGTTTATCAGGATGAACAATTCCTTGAACCATTAATTAAATTCTGTTGGTATAATGTAACATTTCAGACTTCTCTTTCTGCTCATTGTGTAGCCTCTTCTCTTTGAATCTTCATTTCCTTGGAATTACAGGCCATTTTCTTTAATTCTCTCAGATTATGTTCTCTGAGTTTTCTTTTTACACTGAATGTTGAAATGACACACCCAGAACAACACCATCTATCACTCCTTGTTTGGAAAGTGTATTCCAAGGTTTGATGAATGGGATAAAACTCTTTCAGGTGGGAACATACTGCTAAGTCTATGCAGATGGACTGTTTTTCCTGTGGTAGAGCAATATGAATATGGATATGCAGCTGTAGTACTTAGGTGTAATCAGGGAGGGAGATGCAAAAACACAGTGACAAGAAGGTCAATATATTTTGCCTAATAACAAATTCTACTGTTGGTGCAGCTGAAGTGGAAGGCAAGTGTTGAGAGAAATATATTTCAATAATTATTTAATTTTGAAAATGTGATAATTGCATATGCACAAAGTAGCCACCGGAGACCAACAGCAGAAGGTATGTTGGTTGGAAATGCATTAAACAAACAGATAAATACAGAGCAAATAGTGAAAAGTATTTCATGTATTAAACGATGCATCAATTAAAAGAAATATGTAATTTATGTGCATCTAAGTATTCCTAAAATCAGGAAAAGCCTAGCATGTTCACACCCCTGGTTGCTAGTAGACTCACAGCCAGCCTAAATATGCTGACATTTTAAATATTAAATGAGACTATAAAGCAAGCTCAGCATAGGAAGACTGAGCTGTGAACAGGCAAGTCTTGGGTTTGCGTAGTGAATGCCATGGTGTACCCACTGCCATGACCAGCAGTGCTCCTGGAATCAGCCCCATATTCCCTCTGCTATCGCTGAGATGCTGCCAGACAACTCCATGGCCTGTAGCGGACACTGGGAGCTCAGTCCTACATCCTTCTCGCTGGAGCATCATACCCAACTCTGCAGGTTTCTACACAACAGAACCGGCTGGATGTTCCTGAATTCCATTCCTGAATGCTCATCACACAGAGGTATAGGGAGCCTGTGCCACTGCCTTTGCATCAGGGCTGAACAGCACTGTGGCCACAAGGGAAGAATGGGAGGCTTAAAAGCAAGGAAATACCTTATTTGCCTTTCCCCATGACTATTGCCACAACAACAGTAAAAACTGAAGCACTCCAAAGTACAAAAGAGCCACATAAAGTCTCTTCTCCAAGCCTGCAGAGCCAATGAGAATGATACCACAGGAGCCTAAGACACCACATTCCACATGTTACCAATTTCTATGCTGTATCTGAAACCTGATAGCCAAAACATATGAAAAGAACCCATCAAAAGCTCAATCTCTTCTAAAACACTGAAAGAATTAGCAGCATGACTGGCCTGTGTAAATCTCCATGCCCATTCATGCCCCACTACACACAAAGTCGGCCTGCTAAGTGCAGCAAAAGGTAAAATTTGTGACACCGGTTTACAATAAATCAATTAATTGATCTTTCCACTGTTTCCCCATACAACTTCAATTAGCCCCATGAACAAAGTGACACCTGGCAAACAGAACCATAAATGACCCTTTGATCTTATCACATCCTAAGCCAAAGAACACAGGAGGTGTTTATTTTACTAGCAGGTCCACATTCTTGGGTATATTTTACAAGGAAAAAAGGCACTATTAACACCTTTGTCTAAAGGCTAATTCTATAGCTGTTAGAAAGTCCCTAGTCCTTTCTTCCATAGAAAGAAAGAGAGCCATAAAGAAGTGTCACCTGAAAAGCCTGCCACTGGAACAGGTGTGGCAAATATTCTAACATCATAAAATAACAGAAAATAAGACAATACTGAGATGTTTTAATTAGCAAATACATAATGAAATGCAAAATTAAAACCCTCAAAACAAACAAAACCAAAAAAACCCACAAAAAACCCCCAAAACAAAACCAACAAAATCCCCCCAGCCCAACAAAAAAACATTGCTGAATGAAGAGCATTTGAATTGATGAAAGGCAATGAAGCGTGATAGCCAGGAGAGTCCTGGATTCTGCCACTAAATTGTTCCTGGGGAAAACAGTACTTAAGCGTCCATCTCTTTTTTCTGCAAACTCTCATAATAGTAATTTGATTGAGTTTAAAGTAAATCACTTAATATTCAAGACATATAAAGTTCCCTAATAGTGTGAAGTAATCCTATAAAATATCACAGCTGCACAAACAAAGCAATCACCTGAGGCAGAACAGCCAAGGACTGAACTGGGAGATGAGAGATAGCAGTCCAACACAACAGAATATAATGCTCTATTGCTATTTCTGAAGCTCTTATGTTCTGACAAACAATGGCCCAGAAGGTTTAAAAGTTGGGAGCTGACTTTTGGGGCTTTCACACTTAATGCTAAGCAAGCAAAGAAGTGATAATGCCATGACTCACCTTTTACAGTGTTTTATCTGTGTTGAGCACTCTCAAACTAGCTTCCTAAATCATCCATGGGATTGCTCCCTAGCCAACATTTCATAACATAAAGTCATTTGAGCAATTTTTAAAAAAAGCATTTAAATGTTAGAAATTCCTGACTTCTGTTCTCTTTCTGCTTTGTTTGGTCAAGTTCAGTCCCAAGGAGCCTGAGACATCAGGGATCCCCATCAGAATCTGAGATGTCCTGGCTAGATTTTGAGTCTTTCCCTCTCAGTCAAAACATACTCTGCCACAGTTTAGCACTAGATTAAGTGTATCTTGCAAGATAAACATAATGCACTCAATAATTGCTAGTGCGTTTCTTTTTTTTAAAAGAAAAAACAAGCAACTAAGTCATTATACTCCACAATATACATTGAAGATGAATAAACAGAGAGAATAATTAACAGCATACCCTGCTAGATATATTCCAAGTTTAATCAACCCAGGGGACAAAGTAACAGACACAGTATTTCACCCACACTTCAGAACCAAATTTCTCCTCCAGTGCAGCATATTCTGCAAAACTCAGTGCCAGTAAGTGCCAGTAAAAAGTATAGCCTTTCTGGCTTTAAAGACTTAAGCTTCTTTTTTGAAAGCCCAACTCTCTTTTAGCTTCCAGCTGAAATGGGGCAGACCAGTCCCTCAGCTGCAGTTAATCAGTGTGGCTCCACCAAAATCAACAAATCTGTGCTATTTAACACTAGTCTAAGAACTGACCCTATGTTATTTCCCAGCATACTGTCCTCAGCTGGGACTGCAGATATAATTATTTTGGTTCTGGCATCTGAAATATTTCATCAACAGTGAGTTAATTACGTTACTGCCAGTAGAGTGTTGTAAACTCCCATCATTTTTTGATGTTTGCTAAAACAATACGTATTCTGCAGCTGAGTAAATATTTCTTTGGGGAACATAGTGTAGGAATTGGTTCTCACCCCAGATGTAGACTGCATTTATAGAAATTTGCACTGTGGCTTTGATTTGAATTCTCTAATCCTCTGGTCTGTGACAACTGAATGCCTGTAGACTCACAGCTGTATCAGTAGTGATATTCCAAACTTCTACAGTGCCTTTCTCTATTTAGTCCTTTACTCCCATTAATGACTAAGCCACAAGGATCCCCCTGGGGTAAGAATTATTCTATTCATTTTACATATGAGAAATTTATTACGAGAAAGCTAAAGCCACTTGCCAAGGTTGTGTGAGAAACCTGGAGTAAAGCTAGAGAGAAGTGCAATCAACACATAGGAAAAGTTCCAGTCTTATCAAACAGGAATAAATGTTTGCAGAATTCAAGCCACATTTTTAAAATATTGTTAGGTAGACAAGTATCATCCAATAAAATAGAAAAAAAGAAAAAAAAATACCATGTCATTTTGCTGAATGAAAACTAAATGCTGTGCATATTATTTGAGAAGTTTTGGAGTTTTTTTATGCAGGAAACCATTTTCCTAAAAGTTTTCAACTTATATATATTGGAATTTCCTTTGCGAGGGAAAAAGTATCCCTTACTGCATTCAGCAATAGAATAGCACAAGAAAGAATGATTCTGGGTGGAACTTGCTGGCATTCATTAACAGTATTGGCTCAGATGTGTGACATTTCTGGAAGTGCTGGAAAAACAAAAGAGCATTTCAATCCTGACTTACCTGTCAGCAAAGGTAGACAATTTCTGAGCTATTCTTATAATTCTGTTATCTGCTTTGACATGTTGAAGAACAACAAAAGCATGCTTCACCAATTACCCCGTAAGAAATCATATTTTGATGCTCAGATTGCATTTTCAAGTTAAATAGTGCAAAAGAATTGCATACAGAGAATACTATAGGTCATACAGCTCAAGTCAGACAATGTTTTCAAATAACAATGGTTAAGTTGACAGTGAGACAAATAACTGCCCACGGCATTAATGGCTGCAGCAGCAGAATGAAATGCTGGGAGACCAAACAACCCTTGACGCTGGCATGGCCCTGACTTCAGAGATGAGTATTAGAGTGTTTGAGAATTGCTCCAGAAAGGACTACCCTATCATTAGCCATACAGGTTTAGGCTCAGCCATTATAAGGATGGCAATGAAGATGCCGATCAGGAAAACTTCTTCCTTCAGGAGAGGGAAAAAAACCAAGTCAAACCTGTTTAAATCAATGGACCTCATCTTGTACCTTTAAGGAACTTTCGGTGGGGATGCAGTAGGTGCCTATGTCCATGTTCTAACAATACAGAAGAAAATGACAACATCATTTATTTAAGGAGCAATGAGATAAAGCAAAATAGACTTTCTAACAACTATCTTGCTCTACTTTACATAAAAAAATGCCCCTCTGTAGATCAGGTTGAAGTAAAAAATCATTGAACATTTTAATTACTAGATAATATTCTATCTTTAGAATGGAATTGTCTCTTTTCCTAGCTAACGTTCTCTATTTCCAGTGGAAATATGAAAATTTATTGAAAATGAGATTCTGGTCTTGTACATTTCCATATTTCAGAGGTCAACTGGCATGCTAATCATGCTCCTCTTCTCTTTCATATTCCACAAGAGGAACAAGTTCATTCACAAAATGTGGCACAAATTGACAAGGCATAACAGCTTCTATTGAAAATATGAATACATGAGCACTGTCAAGTTATAGCTTAAAGCAGATCTTTCTTTCTGGCGATGTCAATTTGCAAATACGGTAGTCACAGGACTTCTGGAATTCATGGAGCAGATAGGATTCAGAAGAAGAAAAATTTGTAAAGTGGAGAAATAAAGATGCTAGACAACACTAGAAAGCAGGGAATGGCACAGTGAGAAAAAGATGGAGAGAAACCAGAAGTGGAAGGATGTATGTTCTATGGAGAAATGAAATGAAGGGGACTGGGATCAGAAACAAGGCTGATGCTAAGCCCAGAAGAAAGTATCTCAGAAATAAAAGCTATTTTTCGGCTGCTAAATTTACTGTTAGGCAGAACCAAATAATTCGCTAACACTGTCTGCTGTCTGCACTACTTGCAAATGTGTCCTTTCATTTTATGTATTTACTTTTACTAGGTCTTCCACTCCACTGGTGATAAACACTGGATAATCACTGACTTTTCTAATGCTCTTTTCTGACAAAAAAATTTTTTTTTCTTTACTCATTCTTCAGTGACAAACAAAAAGACTAACCGTTCATAAAACACTAAAAAAAAGCATCACAGGAGAATTCCTACATGGCTGAAAATAAAACCTAAAATCACATCAAAAGTGTTCGCCCAAAGTCATTTTCAGTGAACCACAACTGTTATTTTTCATGCCAGCTGGGAACATAAAGAGACTTTATTAATGCATGATTTCGTTATTTACCTCATACTTCTAACTTGGAATAAATTAGAAACAGACTTAAAGGCCCCATTCCACAGGATGAAGGAAACATGCGTTTTACCATTTATGCTTTTCAGAATGAATTAAATTCATGCAGCATTTGTTCAACTTGCTCACAGCAGACAGCTTTCATTCTGTACAACAGGCTGTAAGAATGACAATACAGGGAAGGCTGCACTTAGCCTTCAAACAACAGCAGTCGCATCCACTTCTGCCTCCTCCCCACCACTGCTGCGCCACTGCACTGAACAGCAAAGGAGCTAAGTAGATTTTAAACAGTAAATATATGTGTCTGTGACTGCTACCTGAAAATATAACTTCTCTTCAGCATTGTGTTGCCAGGCAGAAACACTGATATCCCAAAATTTAACAATAATCTGATGCAGGAAGAAAGATGGGAACTTAAACTTCATTCTCATCCCTGCCAAAAGTGATGCTGTAAACAGAAGCAGCATGAGACTTGGGATGCCATGGCTCTGGAAAGCTGCTGGTTCCATCTCATCCTTAAGTTTCCTCTCATGGCTTGCTCTCAGAAGGGCCAACCCAGGGTCAATAGACCACATATGATCTATTAACAACACCTAACCAGAAGAGCTTCCACTTCCACTTGGCTTTTTTTTTTTCTGTCTTTTCTCAGTTTAAGACTTAAAAAGAACACTGCTATTCACAAACCCAAACTAGTCAGATTCTTTTTTTTTTTTTAATTTATTTTAGTTTTTGTTCAAAAGGGAACACCAAATTCTGCTCCAAATTCAACCCCATGGTTCTGAGGTTGAACAGACAGGAAGGAAAGTTTGGTCAAGATCAGGCTGAAGCTTCAGCCTTTGCTTTGAAGAGAACCCAAAGAATCCCTGCACATGCTCCTCAGGCCACTTTTAGCAGCCTCTAGATCCACTATGAGACAAGTGCTGCACGAAAACATAGCTCAGAAATGCAACAACTACTTTATAATAACATCTGAATTGCTTCTGTGAATGAAAACAGCAGGTTATGCCACATCAACTACACTTTTCCCAACTCAGACTTTCAAAACATATTTCTATCAGAGACTAAATGACGATGTCAACCTCTCAGTGCAATCAAAAGCAAATACTGCAGTTCATATGCACAGAACATCTAGCTATCAATCAGGTAAATAACCTGAAAAAAATTTCATCATCAGAATGGAGTTTGGATTAAACCTTTAGAAGTGAACTAGCAAATCATTACTATACGCACCATTTTGGTATTTTTGCTGAACAGAACTTCACTATTCCAAAAGACCCCAAAAAGTCAATAAAGTTGAACTAAACAATTTTTAAAAATAAACTCACAGTCTTACAGCTGGGCCAGCACCACTAAGGCTAAGTAATGTCTCTGGAACATCGTTTACTTGAAAAGATAGGCTAAAAGCACCATCGATGCTCAATTCTTTTCCCATTTGGTATGGTGGATACCTAAAATGTCTTGGTCTCCATCAACCGCAAATAAAAGAGTACTCTCAAGATAAGCATAAGAATTAGTTTCAACTCATAATTTCCCCACTAATTTACAGTTTACTGTGGGACCTTAAGAATACACACAACGAACAATATGTTGCTTATATGGCAGTTACTATTAAGGAAAAAATGTATAGAAGAATTAATAATTCTGAGAAACAGCGGTGTTTGAAGTTAAATGCATACGCAGTCCTTACAAAATATATTTTCCAAGCTATTTTTATGACAATTTTTACAGTCATATGGGTGTCTTAGTGGCACAAGCACAGATTTCCATAAAGAAATTTTTAATCATATTTACTATGTCTTCATTTCTGTTTCATACCAGCTTAATACCAATTAAATTAATCTAACTGTACTGGCAAAAGACTGGGTTCATAATCTGGGATGTCTCAATGAGAGTTATTAATTTATTGACAGTAATTTATGTTCCAAAGGAGACGCACAACACATAATAAACATAAATTAAATAGAATAATAATTAAATTAAATTAAATTAAATAATACAAAACATTAAATCTTGGGTTAGTTACTCTGTGATAAATATATTTAGACATTCTGAATGGTTAATGAATTGGATCATCCATATAAATCTCTCATTTCTTAAGTGGAGTGTCTGTTTAGGTCACATGTATGCTGCATTTATGGATAAGGGAAACTGTTGTACATCTTGTCCCTCCACACTGCATCCAACCTGGTGTTTTCATGGACAGGGTTTCTAGCTGTAATGAAAATAAGATACATCACAAACACAAAAGCAAACACAGAATAAAACTCCATCTATAAGCACAAATTGGAAGGAACAATAATCACCTATTCAGCAGGCACATCTTAAAGTCACTGAATTCATGTGGTAAGCAAACATTTTGAACAACCTTTCTATCCTGTTGCACGTATCCCTCCTAGTCATCACTGACACTAGCAGGCTCCTAAGAGGGTTCTACCCATTTGCCCATCACTATTCGAAGTATTGTGAAAGTCTAACGCCATTCATTCTACAATTCACTCCAATCAATACCAGTTCCTTTACATTTCGCAGGCAGCACTATTAGTCATGGAAGAAAGGAGATGGCATCCTGCAGGTGTACATAACCTTTTGACAGCTATGTCCATTAAAACAACTTGCTCAGCAATGCAATTATATTAGTGAAGTGCTGTCAATCAGAGAACATTTCTATGTACAACCTGGAGGCAAGAGGAGCAAGGGGTTTTGGGTACAAATTCTGGCTCCTGTTCAGGACAGCACTTTAGCAAACCCCTGAGCTAAGCACTGACGGTCTTTAAAGCCAGTGGACCATAAGCAAATGCTTAATTACAGAATTAACTATGTTTGGAATTGAGTCCAAACAGCTTAATCTTGCAGTAGATAAACACCATCAGCTGCCATTATATTGCGAGTTGCTAATGGTCAGTGCTGAGGTGACTGAAAAGTTTGAGTGTGAACATACCAGCTAGAATCCATGTCTCCAGCAATAAGGAAAAGAGGCAGATCTGTGATAAGGCTGAAGATCAGTTGTTCCTTTAAAACAAATTCAGTACTTTGGAATATGGTACACCCCCTTTTTTATCCCATGAAGAAGAAAAACGAATAACCTACAGGTTATATTTATTTTATATATATATAGTATATATATTATTTCTTTAAACCTACAGAAGGATGAAAAACTCAGACAGAAATCCAAAAAAAGAGGAAAAAAAGTTTAGGATGGCAAAGTATGTTTGAAAACATTATTCTCTACAGCCAGGGTATTTTGTCTAGGGTGACTTCTGCAAGCAAAGTGGATTTTAAGTGTTTTAAGTGAATTGTAATGAAAGACTCCTTTTCAGCCCTACTTTGCTTTTAGCAGCATTATTTCTTCCTTATTAGCATTCAAGTTTATTAATTACCCATTGCATGCCTAAAAGTATTTTTGGGAAGTGGTAATAGCAGCACATTCTGTGATGGAGGGAAGACTTTGCTGGCACTAAGGCACTTGAAATGTGTGAAGTGGTTTGAGGGTGAAGGAACTTGAGCCCTGGGTGAAAGTGTAAGTAGATTTCAGAATATGTGACAAGTGGGATTTAGAGCCACAAGTGTAACAAGTATACGCTAATGCAGCTGAATGTCAAAACAGAAAGAAGATATGTCACTCTCAAAATGGCATATTTTTTTCTAACTGCTTGAGACTTTAAGAATGCACATCTGATTGCTCATTAAAGCAATTATTATCATAGTTTCTTAAGCACATTTCACTATGTCTTTGTGAGATTTTCTACCCAAACCATTCAACACTCTTTGTTTTCTGTTGAGAAATAGCATTTAAATTATTTAATAGACAACTGGTGCAGTCTGGTGACCAAAAGTTCAAAAAACCAAGCAGAAATTCTAACGAATAAATTGTGAAAGCAATTTCAAAATTGCAGGGCTTAAAGAACATCACAAGACACATATGAAGAAAGAAAATCTCCTCAAAGAATACTGTTTATCATTTTGAACACATTTCCTTGCCTGCTAAGGAAGGAAGGAAGGAAGGAAGGAAGGAAGGAAGGAAGGAAGGAAGGAAGGAAGGAAGGGAGTCTGGTTATCTTTAAGACTGAGCAAGTGGATGAGATTCTGTTATAAGAATAGATTGCACAATCGCCGGAGCCCCAGCTTCAACCTTCAAAGCTCAAATGTTTCTTGTTGACAATTTTTGTACATTAGAGAGGCCAAAAAACTAGTGCACAAGAAATAGGCCCAGAAATCCACTTTTTTGTGAGTATGTAAATGTCTTTCCCTTCTTCTTCATACATACTGCTTATGCCATAAACGCATTAACTTGTAAGAAGATGCAGTCTCTACCCTAGTTTTAAAAAATAATCAAGAATTTTGCCTATAAAAATAATGACACTTATGAATTACATACCCAGCTCTTCATGCCTGACACACAGACAAGTCAAAAAAAAGGTAAGGAACAACTGAAAGCTATATGAGGATACTAATTTACAGAAGATGGTTTATATCTGTTTTCTCTCATGGATTTCTTTTTAATAATTTACAGGAGCTACAGCTGAAGTTCAGTGTGCAGTATATTACAAGCAGGTCCACAGCATCAAAAAATCTGCTTCCATTATAGGAAATACCAATGAGGCCAGCAAGGGTCCCTTGTTTTACATGCAAAAATTAGCTCTCAAATTACTGACAAGCTTCAAAATAGAAGAAACTTTTGCAATATGTTTACGTTTTCCTCCTAAAAATGCAGAACTACTTTTCCACAGAATTGTATTATCTTTAGTACCCCTCTGAAAGTCAGCCATGGTGCTGAAATTCCTAGTCAATGAAAGGTTACAATTTCTCAAAAAACGGCATTCACACAGATGGCAGGAAATAAGACATTTGCTTTTAGACTCCTAGTTTTTCAGCAATCTTAACTACTGCAAACTTGGATTCACAAAGAGTAAGACACTCAGCTTTTCCTAATATTTCCCAAGGATATATAAAACAAGCAGTAGTATTGTTATGCTACCTGTCAAGTCCTTTGCAATGAAAAAGTTCAGTGTTTCCTCTGTTGTACAAACTAAGATTACAACAAAAATGTTTGTTCACATTTATCTTCTTCATGAATATGCATTTTCTATTTTTGTGATCTTACAGATTTTTAAGTTGCATAGAAATTAGAGGAAATCAAGTGCTATCTCCAGTCCAGTAAGATGACATACAGCCACATGCTGAGCATGAATCCAGTGGTCTATAATACCTTCCTTAGCCCTTATTCTCAACAGGCCTGTATGGATACAGCTGTAGGCAGATTTGTAGCAGCTAAGGATTTCTTGCTCACAAATTAATATTCACATTGTTTCTTCAGTTTTTACTACATTATCACTTCTACATTGGAAAACAAATCAGCATCTAATTAAGTTTAGAGACTGTAGTCACCCATTCTAGTACTGTCACTACTACACCCAGAATGACATCATCACATTATTAGTCAAAGTATTATGTGAAATCTTCAATGTAATTGTTTGAAACTATTCATGTGAATAAAGCTTTTCTATGTGCATGTGATATCCAGGTCTGTTCATCCCTTTGCTGCTGACAAGCTGAGACATGGACATGACAGGCCCCCAGTTTGCACCATAATGGCACTGAGACCCTGTCTTCCTTGTTTCTGTGTTTCTGCTTTGACGCCTGTGAAACAGCCATGCCATGAGCATCAGCCTTTCATGAGTGTCCCAACTATTCGACTTGGTGTCTTCCAGGAGCTGTTTACTATTGCTGATCTGTTAACTGTTGGTAGCAGTGTTCCCTCAAGTCTCCCCATGTGCCTCTCAGACCTGCCCCACACCACTCTCCACAGCCAGCCCAGACATTGAGCATAGCGAATGGAAGCGAGGAACTGATCCATCATGAGACAGACATGGCAAAAACTGTGCTTTCTCAGCTGTCAGGCATGCAAAGCATCTGTCACAAGAGGCTGTGCTGGCCAAATGGGTTTTCCCTTTGGTTGTAAGGGCGAGCTTTCCGTCAAAAGCAGAGACCTTCTGTGAGGTATTCCCTGCAGAGTGCTGGCTCCAATCCCAGCTGCAAACAGCACTGCCATCTACACTCAGCCAGCTCTTTCACTTGGTAATATGTACAATCTGGGCAGCTGGCTTTGAAGAAATAAAGAAAACTTGCCTAGCTATGATCTGGCCTTTTCTTTCTTTATGTCATGCACTGTACAACAATAGCAGTTTTCACTATCACCTGCCCTCAATGAGGGCTTGAACCTTTGCAGATACCAGCAAATCTTCCACTTCACTTCCATGGTAACTGAAGCAGCCAGCAAAGCCTACTGAAGCTTTTTACACTTTTCCTGACATTAACTTATGAACATCACCAGAAACTGCACGTGTGTATTTGAAAGGATGCTGCATCCCACTGCCCACTCCCCATCCCATTGCCCACAGCATGGCCATTTCCCACAGGGAGCTCCGATACCGACCAGACACACAGCAGGCAGTGCATCAGAAACAGCACCAATTTGTTATCTCCTTTGCCTCTGTGCACTCATTTCCTTTCCACAGCTCTTAAATTCAAGCAAGGAATTGAAACTTCAGGTGACTCTGTCAAACAAACCATTAAAAGACTTGTTACTGTATGGCATGATATTGATTCAGTAATGCTCCTCCAGCCCCTGCTTTGGGTAAATGAGACAGACTACCCACAGCTTCCCAACACAAAACCCAAACTCTTTCAAAGCCTAGTCTTGCAGTGACTATAAAACACACATCACATAGATGCTGTTCATCCACGGGAAAGCCCTATAACCTCTCTTGCTTGGAGGAACTTGTATTTTAGAACAAGGGAATAATCAAAACTGGTGTCGCCTTGTTACTGCTCTTTGCTTTTTTTTTGCTGGTACCTGGGTTTGCCTTTTATGTCATAGTATCAGCTGTAGAGACAGCCACAGCACTTACAGGTATCTTTACTCTCCTGGACATGAATACAGACGAATAGCTTAAAACCTCTCAGATCCTCTCAGATAAACCTGAGCCTTGGAACATCCTTCTGTGCTCTTATCTATGGTCTATAATGCGGCTAAAATCAGGTACAACACCTCTCCATAACAACATATTCATACTGCTTTTAAAAGTCAATTATGTGAATTTGGGAGCAGGCTGGTGATGATGGGATGGTGGGAATGGCAGCTAGCTCCTTCCCAGGGACTGGAGCTGACCCAGGCTGTACTTCTAGGGAAGTTAGCTCTGCTATAACTGCACATCAAGAAATGGAAAGTAACAAAAGCATATTAAAAAATGAGGAAAAGGTGGCATCTGCACCAGTTCAAGTTCTCCATAATGGTGGTCTCAGTTAACAGTCCCAGGATGGTCACATACAGAGATACAGGACTTGTCGGCCCACAAAGAGCGTTTAAAATGGCCCAAAACCACACATTTGAACCCCAGCAGGGCTGCCTCATGCCTTCAGTTCTCTAGGAAAAGCAAATTGCAGAAGGTGTACTTTAGGGATGGGGTCTCATCTCATTCCTTTGGTCCTGCACGCTCTAACTAGGAGCAACGCTGACTCCTTTTCTCCTGGGTAATTCATATTAACATGGAGAAATTGTTAAAAGATGAGAAGGATGAGGGAATACATACGTGTTATTACCAAACTGTATTTTGCAGTAAAGAAAAGAGATGAGTAAACTGAAGGTTTTACGCGTCTTTAAAGCCAACCCTGGTATCCTCCATATGCCAACAGTGATCTTTTAAACACAGTTATAATATACCTATGCATCACCTCTCTGTTGCTTCATCTGAATTGTTAATGTCACAATGAAGAAAACAGTCTTACTTCCTAGGTAATTACTGTATATCTACTAAAATGAATTAAGTCTCTATTGAAAAGGCTTGTTTGTTCCATATCCATCCTGCTAATGTGTGTCTTTTCCTTCATTATATCTGGTAAGCTGTCAAGCCCGCTATGTTGGGGAAATCAATAATTAAAGAGCTTTACAGTAATTACTCCAATAACACACGTTTCTGCCACTTAAAATACAAATTAAATCCACTAAACTAAAATTTACACTGTCAGCAGACAAATATAGGTATGTCAAGCACTAGCCCTCAAAGAGTAGTGATACTGCTCAGAAGGTCATTACATTGAGCAACTAGTCTCCTGCAGAATCTTTTACAGAGTATTTTATTTGCTCATTGGTGTTTATTGTCAGTGTG
The DNA here is from genome assembly GCA_013397725.1 of Rhagologus leucostigma. Classification (NCBI taxonomy): domain Eukaryota; kingdom Metazoa; phylum Chordata; class Aves; order Passeriformes; genus Rhagologus; species Rhagologus leucostigma. The sequence continues at coordinate 322,763 of VZTD01001909.1, read as the reverse complement.
ATTCAAGATACAAGATGTGAGTCAATAACAGAACCACAGCAAGCAAGGAAAAGACCGTGCTTTTCTCATACAGCACAAACAAATTAGTGTCATTTGCAAGCGATTTCAGTGCAACTGACCTCCCTGCATCTGATCCAGTATTTACAGCAAATGCCTACACAAGTACATACACAATATGAATACAATTTAAAATATATACATACAAATAAATATTTTCATGTATCTATTTATAAGTGTATATTCATTGTTTTGGTAACACACATGTTCAGAAGCATAAGATACCAGGCTTTTTTTGTTATTTCACGAGGGTTTTTTTAAAATGAACCGAATACAGGTAATTTCATTATTTTATAATCCAAAAATTAATATTTTGGTGTATTCTAATAAAAAAATCCCAATGTGTACAAACAAGTGTAGATGGGGGCTTGTAGGCATGTTCATCCCGAATTACACTAAATGCTTAAATTGCAATAGCTAACTTCACATTATTAATCCCCTAATTATAGGTGTCTTGGGGTGACTCTATCATGTGTATCCCCTATCATGCTCTATGCCCAAAAAGTAATATTGTGCCTTTTCTGTGCCTTTAAATTGAGCTTGAGAAAAAAAAAAACCCAGACGAACTTTCCAAAGCAGCTTCTCAAGGACACAGAGATTACACTCCTCAGGGTTGTCTGTGGATGGCACGGACGGAGCACCCTGCTTGCTTTTTCTTCAGCCAGCTGGTTTTATTTCCCTCTTGGCATGAGACGGAGAGCTGAATTTTGTTTCCTGGGACTTTGGTTTTTTTTCCCTTTTTCTCTTCTGAACTGTTTCAACACCATCAGAACACATCAGGAGAATTTTCTCTCCAAGGCCCAGGGGTGGGCCCACGCCCTTACCGACCAGCTCCGAGGAGGAGAGAGAGCACACCTACAGAAGGACTCTGAAATCTTCCCAGGTTTCTCTCTACAGCGGGGGTTTTAATTCATTATTTAGCATCATTATCCTTTGTCCTGTGTGTTTGTTAAAATAAATAGTTTTTATCTCTTTCACTTTCCTTCGAGGAAAAATTTCCTTTTTTCCCGAACCCTGTGGGGGGGAAGGGTGGTTGCAACCTGGTTTTCTCTCAGGGGCTATATTACTAGATTTTGGCCAAACTGGCACAATAAGGGAGACTGATGACAAATTTTTAATAACATAGGTTCATGGATATGAGAGCTGCACAGCTAAAATAAGAGAGCCTGTCCTCTCACACCCACCCCAACTGCTGCTCTACTTCTGAGTCACTTTTACTCTGACACAACCTCATGGTAAAATTGATTTGGGATCAGAAGGGCTAATTTCTTCTTCATCACTGTCATTCACCATTTCCCCAGGGCTGGAGTAAGGATGGAATCACCCTCCCTGGAAGTGATCAAAAGGCATGTGGATGTGGAATTTGGGGATATGGTTTAGTGGTGAACACTGTGGTGCTGGGTTAATGATTGTGCTCAATGACCTTAGAGGCGTTTTCTAACCTTAACAATTCTATGAAGGTGGGGCAGGAGCCAGGAATAAGTGTCAAACTGCTACTTTGCTGGATGGAAGAGAAGAAATCATGACCTGAAAATCGTAAAACTGAGATATCTGGAAGTCTTGCTGAAGGACCAGCTCCAGCACTGTGTTTTCCTTTAGGCCAAATTCTCTGTCGAGGCAGTAATTTTAATGGCTTAGGCATATCTGTTGAGATATGAACATTTCTTATTTTAGGTTCTTATTTTAGAATAGTGAATATTTTCATCTTACCTATCTCAGGCAAAACAGGTTGGTTTTTTTTCTACAAGGGGAATAAAAATAAGCAATACTAAACCCCATCTGAAAGTCATGGCATAGGCAGAAATCCTGAAATTACTTAAAAAAAGAAATAATCCAACATGAATATTCAAACCTAGTCTCATTTTAAGTATCATTTCTTCATAGTTTGTAATAGGTGTCTGTGCCCCACATATGGAATTTCTCAATTGCGCTGCAGTATATATTAACATGATCTTGATTTTCCTATTATCATACATATAGAACAATTTTCTTTATTGGACATCACTAGCCAGGCTTGACGGATGTAGCAGTGACTTCAAGGTCCCTGTTTGAAGCCATGTTCCTCTCTGGGAAGCTTCGCGATGTGCTTCTACAACGAACTGCAGATCAGGGCCCACAGAGTCATTTAGGCTTTTCTCTCATTTATGGAAAAGATGAGATTCTCTCTTATTTTTTTGTTCAGGTAAGCCACTGATATTCAATTTTTGCTGAGATAATCACTTGACATTTCACAAAATACCACAGTATTCTTCCTTACAAAATAAGCCTTCCTCATGCCTTCAGTAAAGGAAATGGATGTACTAGACCAGTGTCACTGAAAGACTAAAACCTTCAGCCCATGCAACTTTTTGGGAGGCAACCACAACTCCTTCTAGTCTTATTGACATGACTCCTGATGTTATTGGCTGAACTTTCACCACCGATGACTGAGTTAATTTCAAGGCCACTGGTTTACACATGCACATATAGGATTATTTTAGATGTTGACATGAAAAAGCTTTAGGTGAGATCAGGTGGGACACAGAGGGAGCAGGCAGAGCTGCTGTCTTATCGAAGAACAATAAAACAGTTTGGGTTGAAACGGTTCTTCAAGACCATCTCATTCCAACCTCCCTGCCATGGGCAAGGACACATTCCACTAGACCAGGTTGCTCAGAGCTCCATCCAACCTGGCCTCGAACACTTCCAGGGATGGGGGAACCCAGGACTTCTCTGAGCAACTCACCACCCTCCCGATAAGGAATTTCTTTTTAATACCCAAACCAAAACTACCCTCAGTTTGAAGCCATCTTGTCTCAACCCCTACCTTGGCTATCCTGTGTGTTTCAATTTTCACTCTGTGTTGGGCTGCTGCTCATACTTAAAAATTGTGTTTCGACAGCACGGAAGTGATTCCATGGAAGAGCCTGAGCATGATCTCTGCTGTCACTGAATCTGAAGGCAGTGCTCTGCATTAGAGTGAGTGAACTTGAGATGAGGGCATTCCACATGCTCAATGTACTTTCAATATCACACAGGTCAGGAAAGGCTAAGAGGTGTGGAAGAGACAGGGGAGGGAGTAAAGTGTAATCACAGGGAGAAAGGGGAAAAAAAAAGGGCAGCAAAAAGATCAGCTGTGAAAAAAGCTGCATCCACTGATGCTTAACATAGCTGTCACACAGAGCACTGCTTCTATATTTTTTATAACACATACCTTTTTCTGCTTTGTATGCTCCTATTTTATATTTAACAAGACCTTTTATTCACCCTCTCTGCACCCAAATAATAAAAATAAAAAATCAGAAAGCAAGCCCCACTGAGACTCTAAGCTAACACTTACACACTTCTGATGGCAGCATAAAGAGACCAGCATCATCATGGTCTCTTGACCTACATGGGAAGCACTGCTATTGTGCTGAGGCAGCGTAGAAAAAGAGATAAAATGCTTTCCCTTGAAATAGCTATGAAATAATGCACACTCCGCTGTGTGCTAAGTGTACAGCTACTGCTGCTCTGGCAAACACTGGAGTGCTTTTTCCCCATGCATTGCTTCAGGAAATAAAAACTTAAAAATCCAAGAAAACACTTGAAATAGAGCTGAAGTTGATTTTTTCTGCCTTTTCAGTTTTGATGCTAGATAGGTGTTTGACATCTCCCTTGACTACATCTGTGTTACTCTAATTCATTATTCTCACACAGATTTTAAACTGGGTGAATATTATTAATTAAGAGGATATGGCAGCAGCTTCTGAACTGATGCCCTGCTTGTATCACATCTGGGAAATGGTATTGTATCAGCCTTCAAAAAATATAAATCTCTGTGTGAGATTTGTAAGTTATGAATTATCCATGCCTACTAAATTAACAACAGATAAATGAAGTGTACCCTTTTCATTATATTAATCCAAAATTCTAAAAAAAAAAACCCAAAAACTGCCAAGCTGCCATTAGTGGCACGATTTTCAAAACAAAGCTGTACTTTCTGGATGTGTGATATTTCTGTCACATCATGCTATTTGTAAGCTATCTGTCACTTTGGGTTATGCTCTCCCCAGACTGGAATCTCCTCTGCCCTCTCTGCTTATTCTCCACAGAAGGGTCATTACTTTAGGAGGGTGAGATATCAGTTTTAATAACTTTAAGTTAATATTTCTGGCAGAAATGGGTAAAGACAACAATTGTATCTCATTAGCTCATTAGCTAATTACTCCAGAGCTGAGAATGTTTGTCAGCTCATTTCCCCGCTTTTTACTGAAATCTCAACCACTATCATTGAGTGCTAGAAACTACAGTGCACCTCCTCTTTTTGGCTGAAAAGAACTTTTTCTAGGAGTTTCTAAAAATACTATGAAAGCTATACCAAAAATGAATATGCCTTGAAATATGTAGCATAGTAGTGAATGTGAAACTTCTTATTAAATATTTCCAGATTTTATGTGAATTTATTTAGGATATGGATTTTCCAGGTGCCAAATCAAACACTAAATATAAACATTTATTAAACACTGCGATGATCCTGCAAGACATAACAAATACAAATACCTGACATGACATGCTCCTAGTTTTTATACTGGTAAAGAAAACATACATTTTTTAATTATACCATGTTGCTTATTTCAGCTGCAAAAAAAGAAAAGAATAATGGGTGCTCACAGAGGCACACCAAATTTATACATTTTCAGATCCTGAGCTGCTGGTTATGGGAGGTTCCCAGTAAAGGGGATTTGTGGGGTGATAGCTCCCCAGCCACAACGTACAGCTATAAAGACCAGTGAAAGAAATTCTTTGTTCAAACCAGTTCTTAAAAGTAATGATTATAAAAAATGAAACCCTGCTTTTTTACATTATTAAGTGGTCCCTTCAAGCAGTGAGATGCAGCTGTAATTTTTGTTAATTAAGATATCATTATTACCCTATGCATACTGCTCAAAGGAGCTTGAGAATGCTAAGGTCTCTGAAGAGAATCCCTTACTCTTTCTGCCTCCTGATTTTTTATATCTGCCTACATACCTTTCATATCACTAGCAAACACCTAGGATTCATTCAGTCCTAGTGAGCAGCAGGCTTATACTGACTGTCCAATTTTTATAGTTAGGTGAATATTTGGGTAATAGAGTTTGTCTAAAGCCAAATTAGAAATCAAATAAATGATAATGTGACATGCAATCCTTTGCAGTGTCTGATAGCTTAATAGTAAGGACCCATTTTAATGCTATGCCAACTCCATAATCCCACAAAATTGAATACACTGAAATGCATACTTCCTCTATTATATTTAGTTAGTAATTTGCTAATATTATTCATCTGTTCCAGTATTTTCCTAAAATCCTCTGCTTGGAATAGGACATTATTTTATGATCGAAAAATCAGCAATAATAAAATGAGCAGCTGTTAACCTTAGCAATCACAGACCACATGCAAATACAAATGCATAAAGCACTCATTTTTCAAAAACTTCTTTTTTTTTTCTCTCGCCATTTGTTGAAATCCAAGTTTGGATACCCCAAGATGTTGCCAATTAATCTAACACACACAGCACAATGATCGCTTAGCTCTAAGCAAATTTTTCATATTGCGCATTGCATCCCTGTTCATATTTACTTTACAGCTTTACATTTGAACATAGCCGATAACCTCCTCGGTAGTGTTAACTGCTCTGATATTTATAAATCCAGATCAAGCAGGATGGACTGCAGTGAGAATCCACGGAACCACTGAAACATCACCAGGCTTCACACTTCTACTGTCAAATCTCCGCCAAGAACGTTTCTTCCAAATGTTGATTACTGAAGGATTATCCAGTGTCAGAGTTACTGCCATAGAAATCATTCTAAAATAACTACTTGCCTCTCATTTTAAAGAGTGATTAAAAAAAAAACATTGCTGATGAGAAACTAAAATATAATGGGTCCATAAAAGAGGAGGGAGGAGGCAGATCTGTCAGGATAGCAGCTGGGAGAAGGGGGCTGGCCTTGCTCTGCATAAAAGGGTGAGCCCTCCATGGGTAAATGTAAACTGGGAGAGGAGAAAATCGTTTTAGACAGACTGGTATCATTAAAACTGGATGAAAAACATGAGGCTGGAAAAGAAGACTAGGATTCCGTCTGGATACAAAGACCATGAAGAGAGTTGGGAGCCTCACTAGCAAAGACTTGGCTTCATTAGGCATCAGGAAAAACAATGGGGCAGGAGAATTAGGGGACACCAAAAATGACCAGGTTAAGGAACTGGGCAGTTTCTCCTACAGGGTGCCTGGAGGAGGAGTCATTGTGGCATCTTGCCATGCTGTCTTCCAGCAAACATCCCCGAGAGGCTCTATGGTGCCTCTCAGGGACAGCAACTTCTGCCACCGGCTCCTCTCTCAGCCAAGGACAAAGCGCCCTGATGAGTAACAAAAGACATCAAGTGGATGCCTCATCACAATTTCTTACTTTAAAATCATAGGCAGCTGCAATTCAAGACCTACACAAAAGAACATCAGGAAAGCTGTCACCGCTAAGAAGTTAAGAAATGCATGAAATGAATGGCTCATAAAACCTCCCCCCTCCATATGCAGATGTGTCGTGGCAACCCAGAACACAAGCCACACAAGGCAGCAAGACTCCTATTGGAAAAACACTTTCAAAATTACCAGTTGTTAATTTTTGACTGTTTTGTAACCAGAAAAAAAATTGCTTCTTTAAACACTTGGTGCCATCTTTATGTTCTTTACTAGGTGATTTCTGAATGCCGTAATTACAGTGGGGCACATGCAACATCACATTCTTTGTACCTGCTCTCGGAGGCTCAGCATTGAAATTGAATCTCCTTAAGATCATCAACCTTTTTGTTCAGTGTATGTAATCTTTTCTAATATGAACTTATATGTAGGTTTTGTAGCATAAAATTCCTTCAGGCACACATGAATGCTTTTTCCTCCTTGACTAAATGGTTGGAATGAGCTGTTTTGAAAGCTGTCACCATGACATAAAACACTCTATCAGCCTCTTCCTTCACCACCAGTGGGCAATATTATTTCATAAACAATCTAGTTATAGGCTGATGTTGCCCACAGTTAAAAAAAAAAAAGCCACAAAGCCAAAAGGTAGTATTTTCAAAACATACATTTTAGGCATCCCATAACGTCTAACCATACGTACCATGTCATGTAAAAATAAATGGGAATATTTCCACACTACAAATTAAGTAGCTTGTGGAAGTAGAGGAGAAACAGTGGCAGAACAGTTGTGGCATCTTGCTAGAGATGCAGAGGGTTTTTCCAGACTCTTAGCAAAAATTCCCCTTACTGACACAGCTGTAATGGGCACACATGTCCATGGCCTCACAGAAATTGTAGCTTAACCCTGTGAGATGATCTAATGGCACCTCAGAGGCTTTGACCTTGATCAACAATGCATTCAGGGACCACTTATATTTCAGGTGGCACTCACTCTCAAATAAGAAAAATAGTTTTTTGCCAATTCAACGCTTCTCCAAAAGTAACCGTTTTGTAAATTTGCTCCACTTTTTGTGAGAAAGATTCTCCTGAGAGCGGAGTCAACCCAAACCCGCCACGGAGCACTGACCACTCCAGCACCTTAGGGGAGGAACTGCTCATCATCTCCTGATCTCGTTCTTTGTTTTCTGGACTCCCAAATCAGAATAAAGCAGCCCTGGCACTTCAGGGCATTCTCTTTTTCTTCCAGCACACTATTAAAATGATGAGGCCATGGCATACAGAGGCATCTGAAGGAAGGTTATGAAAAGCATTAGTGAATTTTCAAACACAAAGCCTTTTTCCCCAGAAGTCTTGCCTTTTTACCCAGAGAAAAGGAACAAAGGAAGAACATAAACACAACCAAATAATACATATTACCATTAATTTTTCCAACCTTAATGACTTTATGATTCTGTACTTCTCAGTAACTTCTACAGATGAATCTTTAACCAGAGCATCTGAAATGGGAAATCACAACCGAACTTTGAGAGTACTCTTCCTTTATGATAATATACCTATCTTTTACCTCTTGCTTATCAATGTAATATCTGCCTGCCTGCAACTGCATAGAAACAACTTAAAAAGCCAGTAATATATTGATCCTGCTTTACTCAAATGACTGCTGCAACTAAAAATCAGAAGTAGATAAAAACCTATTTTCACTAATGCAAAACAATAATTCCATAAACATATTAACAATTTCCTGCCTCACTCTTAATTTTATTTTCTCTCCATTATATTCATTTAGAAAGAGAATGATACCATTTCTTATTCTGTCTAATCTTTGTTAACCATCCAGGCCAGGAGCAAGACAAATGAGATTGTCGGCATTTAGACAAAAAGGCAGATACTGTGGGATATAATTTGGGTATAACAAATTATTGGGTAGGTATGTACTTGTAATTGGTACTTAGTTCTGCAGGTTTATTACAAATATGGTACATTTTTAATAGGTCCACAATGTGCTTCCAGCTATTACTAGAGAGAGTAAATATTACTCAGGCAAGTTCAACAGGATACAGGGCAAATCCTCAATGATGAAAGCTTGCAGAAGCCAGTGCTGCATGAGTTGGGACTGATCATATGTTCCGTGTAATTTATGGGGTTTTTTTGTTGGTTTGTTCTATTTTTGATTGGCGTTTTGTTTTGTTGGGGTTTGTTTGTTTGTTTGTTTTAACTTTATTACTTCACATTAAATTTATCTCTAATTTCATTTGTAGAAAGTGGAGACAAACCATTAAACCAGCATGCTTTCAAATAAATCCTAATTACGTCCAAATGCAAATGCATCAACAGGGCTTGGACATGTAATTAGATAGCTAATTATTATAAAAAAAAAGACTACTCCAGATTGTAATACACACTGTCAGGTCCTGCACTCACAAAATATAGTATCATCTTAAGCGGCTGGGGGAGGAGCTTCTGCTATTTTTCTTGGGGTATAAGTGATGGATGGAGTCACCAGGTGGATTGATAAGAGCCTGCCACAGTAGGAGGTGTTGATGTGTTATCTCTTTCTTTCCTAGCAGGAGCTTACAAGAGAAATGGCTGGACTGGGAGGTTGGTTAGAAACATTCCTATGTTGTGGCTTTCTCCTGGGTGCTGACAGCTGCACCTGGGCTCCCACAGGAGCAGCAGAGAGATCATAAGAACTAGGCAAGAAGCATATTTACCTATTCCCTCATTTCAGTATTCCCCTAACTGAGGGATTTTGAATGAGGAGTTCCACTAAAATGAATGTATTTTTACAGTTCTGCTTGTCTGCAAAGAAATTTCTTCATGAAATCTTGCCTGTATAAGTTTTATTCAGGTCTATCCATAATCCTTTGAAAGCCTGATGTCTCTTACAAACACATAGCCCGACTCAGAGGCACCACTCCAACAACCACCCACCAGAAGCAAAGCTGGGAGAAAGGGAAACCAAAGTGCTACAGAAAAAATTTCCATTCCTAGGCTGCTAAAGGAGTATAGAACTCACACAAAGAAAATAAAGAAGAAACCTTCTCTGCACAAGTCACCAAGCAGCAGAATATAATTAGACCAAGATCACGATAAAAACAGATTTGCCCAAAAAAAGACCTGGAAGAAGCAGCAATTTGCTAATGCTATACCTCATGAGCTTCTCATTTGCTGATGTGAAGGAGATCTTAATCCTCCTACAAAAATCACCAGAGTTTAATAAGGAGCTGTGTTTATATATTTTTTAAGCATTTTCCTGTTGATAATGTCTCCATGTTTCCAGATGTTTTGGAGACTTTATATATCATGGCTCTGCTAGCAATCAAGAGAATGCAACATGAATCCATCTGACATAAGTAATCTTTTTGTACCATGATTTTGCCACATAATATTTCCAGCTGCATTCTTTTTGAAATGCTATTACTGCTTACAGAAATGCAAAACAAATCTGTCATTTACCTTTTTTCCCACTGTACCAAACAGACAAAAAGAATAAAAAGACTGAAAGTATTTTACAGCATTCCCGATTCCCTTTGCCTACAAGGAGCAAAAACAGTTTTCCAGAACAGCCCATGAATCGAGCATCATATGAAATGCAGATGGCAGCACTGCTCAGCATGCATTCATCCACACCAGCCAACTTCCCGCTGGACCACTCCATTCAATGGTGTGATTGATTCAACTGAAGGATTCAGCTCATTCCTAGAGTTACACATTAAAAATGGCAATAACAGTAAAAAGCATGAGCAGTAAAAAGCAGGAGCAGAGATGGGGGTAGGAGAAGACAGGAGCCAGATGAGCCTTGGTTCAAGAGTAAATTTAGCCTAGCAATCTTGGGCAGCTCTGGCACAGTGGGATTTGTCATAAGTACTTTTAGATCCCATATGACCAGTGTGAGTGCACTCGGAAGAGAAAAAAGGCTAACACTGTCACCTGGCCTAGGTGGCACTCCATGTACCTGACTCTGCTTCTGCCCTTTGGGATTTTTTTAAAAAGCACTCTCTGGAATTTCTCTGCATATATAAACCCCTCACAACTCACCTGTGTTTTTTAAGGCTGTGCTTTGAAGCAGCTACTTAAAATAAATAATATCCTACAATGTGAGCAGCCCTGTTGGAAGCAGGGACACAATACCTAAGGTAAATCTGACCACAGGGATTAAAGGATTGTAGCACTTTCTCTTTAATCAGCACATCCCATTTTTTTTCTAGGTACACAGTACCATGGTTACTCTAACTACAGTCTGAGATACTTTTCCTCTCAAAAGCTCCTTCTGTTTCCCCTTTTTTCTCACTCACATACTTCCACATTATTTCTGTTTTCACAAAGCTCAACTTGGCTATAAGACTTCTGTTCTTATTCCAATATTCTGGGGACTTGTATGATTTTTTGTTTTTCAACAAAGGAACAAAGTGAAACCATACCAAGTGCAGACACCAAAAACATAGACTAGGAAAATGCTTATAGTCAGGAGCCACAAGGAAAAACACTCAAGTTGCTTAAACACTATACAGACTGGATATATACACTGTATACCCAGTGTCCCATTCCTGCTGATATATTTGATTTTTTAGGCAACAGTCTATGTCAAAATCCATTTCAATAATACCCTAACTGGCACAGCAGCCTTCTTTAATTTAGTAGATTCAATCACTACTTGCTGATGGAAGGCAGAAATCACAGCTAAAAAATGCCATTTACAGTACATTTCTCCCATGACTGTAATGTTTTTATCACTTACAATCTTTTGGACAAGATTCCATATCTTTCTCAGTGTATCACAAAAAGCGAAAACAAATGTGAGACAGCAGCAACAGCTTTGTCACATCTTTACTGAACTCATTAATCAATATTTGTACCATTAGTGAACCAAAAACTACTCTGGACAGCAAAAAACCCAGAACAGTGCCTGCAGCCTTGGGCCTTTTTTCCCTCCAACACAAATAATTTGCCTGTATTTCACATTGCTAGAAGTCACATCCATTATTCGAAATACTTAGGCATAATTCATACTTTATGAGTGCAGAGTCAAACCAGGTTAATTGGTGTGTGTCAGATTATAAATCTAATCTGGGTACTCAAAGCACTCGAGTCAGATTAGCAGTATTTCATTCTTTTCTCAGAAAAATCCATTACATTGAAAAGTCCTCATCATGTAAAGTTGAAAAGTGTGGGAAATCTGTCATTAAATGAATTGTATTGGTTTAGCACGGCCTGGTTTTTGGTAGCAGAGGGGCCACAGAGGTGGCTTCTGTGAGAAGCTGCTGGAAGCTTCCAGCATGTCCAGCAGAGCCAGTCTCTGATGGCTCTGAAAGATGGACATGCTGCTGGCCAAAACTGGCTCAATGAGAGAGGCTGGTAATACCTCTGTGATAACATATTTAAGAAGAAAATCAAAGCAAAGCACTCACAGTTTTTTCCTCTAGCCAGAGAAGAGGAGGAGGTGAGAACATGTGAGGGAAACAACATGGTGACACCAAGGTCAGTGGAGAAGGAAGGGGAGGAGGTGCTCCAGGTGCCAGAGCTGAGATTCCTCTGCAGGCTGTGGTGAAGACCATGGTGAAGCAGGTTGTCCCCCTGCAGCCCATGGGTCCACGAGGGATGCAGAGATCCACCCGCAGCCTGTGGGTGAGATGCCCATGCCGGAGCAGGTGGATGCCTGGAGGAGGCTGTGATCCAGTGGAAGACCCAGCGGAGACCGAAGGCCCTTGCTTCCAGGCTGGAGCAGCCTGTCCTTGGAGGACTGCACTCCATGGAAGAGTGACCCATGCCACAGCAGTTTTGGGAAGTCTGTTTGCCCGTGGGGGGAATTCATGTTGCAGCAGGTGTGATAGGACTCCTGCTCATGAGAGTGGACCCACGCTGGAGAAGTTCACAGAGAACTGCCTCTTGTAGGAGGGATCCCATGGTCTCACACGGGAAGGACTCCTCTCCCTGAGCAGCGGAAGAAAATCTCGGTGATGAACTGACCAAAACCCCCACGCTCTGTCTCCCTGCGCTGTTGGTGGGAAGGAGGGAGGAGTTGGGGGGAAAAAGATGTTTTAAGGGCTTATTTTACTTCTCATTATCCTCCTCTGATTCTGTTAGTAATAAATTCATTTTGCAACTTTAAGTTGAGCCTGTTTTGCCCTTGAAGTATTTTTCTCCTGGTCCTTATCTCAATTCATGAACCCTTCATTAATTTTTTTTTCTCTTCTCTGCCCAGCTTTGGTGGGGGGAGGGTGAGCAAGCGACTTGCGGATGCCTGGCATTAGGCCAGTGTCAAACCAAGACATGAATGAAAACACTTTCAAATAATAAGACCCATCCAATCTTTGTTGCACGAGGGAAGAAATATATATAATCAAAAGTAATATAAATGTTTCACATATCTCTTTTCCTACAAAACAAAAAAAACAACTTAAAAATATCTGGGAAAAACTCATTTATAACAGAAAACATTCATTTTCAGAGTTCTTTGGGGTTATATATATTTCTGGCTGGGTAAGTAGATTATCTGAATTAATTTTCTTTCCCTGCACATTCTGTACACTGAATTGAGGAGGAAGGAGATGTGGTAGGTTTCTGCAGTGAGAAACATTCGTTTGAGGAATTCCCTCTGATGTGTTTATCTGATGTGTTATTGACAACATTAACTAATGACTATTCATTATATCAAGTGAAGATCTTTACAGCTTGCTCCCCAGTCTGCCGAAAAGAGCAACAACAAAGCCATTAGGAAGCATCTGAAAATCTTGCAAGGATACCCTTTCTGGAAAGCCCCAAATAATCTTGTCTTCTCAGATGGTCTCCCCATTTCACATGGGGAAAGGCCCTGATTCTAAGAGGTGTTAAACATTATATCAGTCAATAAAATTCCATCTGTAGGCTCAAAACTGAGAACTTGTTTTGCAAAACTATTAAAACTCCATAATATTCAGTCTGCAAAGATTGCTTTTCTTGTTACCATGTTATATCTTCAATTTCCATGGCAGAAATGCAAACAATACATAAAGGGTGCAATGGATTTAGGTAATATCTTCCAAGGACACTGCCTGGCAGTAAAATGCAGAGCTGGATACTGCTTATTCGTTGAGCATGCACAGTAGCTGTGTTTTGTTTCCTTCAACCTTCCCTTGCCAACTTCACCTCAGCTCTGCTTTGCCCTTTTTGCAGCTGATTTCTTGCTTACCTCTTACATTGCCTATGTCCTCTGCACTAAGGTTGTAGAAGCCAAAAAAGAGATGTTTTAAAGAAATTGTCTTCAACCTTTTCTTGCAAGGATGAGAACTCCCTATTCACTCTGCATAAAGACTGGGAGTGCTTAGCCTGTCTTTGAGGAACTAGAAAAACTTTGAAATTTCACAAGAAAATATCAGATTCTCATTACTGCTGTGAATCTTATTCAAACTCATATTTAGATAAGCAGAAAAGAAGAAATGGCAAAAAAAAAATTAAAACTAGAAATTAAAAAAATTAAACTAGAAATGGCAATTACTGTCATCAACTTTTATACTCACACCTAAGGCAAAACTCATTGGATCACTGATGATCCTCAGTATCCTCATCTCTTAACCTGGCTTTCAATGACTACACTTATTCTTTCAGAAGTCTCAGGGAACATTATTTATTACCGTTTCATCAACTGTACCTGACTTTCTATAATCTTCATAGATCAGGTAAACCAAATAATAAGTTTGTATCAAAGGCTGATGGTCATGAAGGAACAGATATTTCCAAACAGAATCTTTCATCTTCACTTACATTTTTAATTGGCATAAATGAAAACAAGACCAAATGCTTGAGGTACAGCCACTGTTTCAGAAAGGAAACAAAAGAAGGATCTTGTCATCCGTGCATTTTGGTGTTGTCAGATGAAAGTAGACAAGCACCCAGTAACAGCCAACTATACACCCTGTGTTTGCTGCAAGTAAATAATTGGCCTGCAGACATGACATGCCAAAATCAGTAAGGGCACCTGTAGGGACTCTGTAATTTACCCTGCTGCAAGACTGAGAGTACAGGGCAACTGGTTATCCACAAAGGGTATGATTACCCAACATGGAAAGGAATTTAATGACCTTGCAATACCCTCTCTTTGGTAACCACTTGATCCGTGTGATCAACAGTACAAGGCTGCATACCACACTATGGAGTTAATAAACAGTTTGTCTAGGAAATCTCTTCCAAACTACCAAGTGACCACACACTTCTACACGTACAGATGACCTCTATATAACAGTAAATTCTCATGTGGTATCCAAAAATGACAGACATAGCTGTAAAAATCATTCTTTCATGAATTTAAATGTTTGACAGCATCCAGCAGATTTAACTTTCACCTAAGCAGAGATATAGTAACTTCCCCCATTTCCAGCAGTGTGAAAGTTGAAGGTGAACATAGATTAATTATCTCTTTTCTTAAACCATTGCCATTTTCAAGATAGAGCTTCAGCTGTCTAGCAGAGAATATGCCTATAAAGTAAGGATTAAACAAACTCAGAATTGAGTAGATGCTTTATTTGAGATCAAAAGATAGGCAGGTGTCAAAATTCATCTTTGATAACACACCATCCATCAGCTTTGATTCTCCTCCTAAAGTTTACATTTTTCTTTCCAGTGCTACAGTAATGACATTTCACACAACACAACACGCTATACTTTATAGTCTCCTATAAAGGTGATTTTCATTCTTATTTCTAAGCTTGTATCCAAGCTGAACTCAAGCTTTGCATTTTTGATAAAGTAAATCATATAAAAAATACAACTGGCAAAATGCATTATTTCCTATTTTAGACTCCCCAGCGATTACTAGCAAAAGGCTCTGTATATCCCATTAAGAAGCATTATGCTTCTGTATACAAACTTTCCTCCTAATGGCTTGTTCTTTCAGAATAAGATTACCTTATTAGCATGGTGGAATGAGTTTGGGTAAACAAATGGTACCTATATTGTCAGTAAAGCTGAAATGCTATTACATACATACTTCTCTAGGGAGATTCAAGTAAGATTTAAATCAATTCACTGCACATTTTTTATTATATAAGAAGTGGAAGAAAACTGGTACATCTGGTGTGAGCTGACCTTCCCTTGGGACACAAAACTATTGATCCCGCTTTGTCCAGCATCTGCTAGATGTCATGGTAAATGCAATTAAACATGTGGTATGCTGTAATTCTCATTTGTCATGCTTTCCTGCAGGTAGAAAGAATCTTTCCAAATTCTAATATTTTATCCTTATAATATGTGAGCCCACTGTCAAGTAACAACAGCTGGACCTTACTAATCATGAGGAAAGTTCACTTTACATTCCCTTCTGAACTTAGACCTGTGATGTTTCTCTAATGACCAGGTGACAAATTCCTCTCTTTTTCATCATCTGATTTCTTTATCGTGTATAGGGCACCATCTACTACATATATAACATCACAACAGAGCAATTTAAATAAACAAAGCACTCTAACACAGAGAAATGGATGTTATTAATATGTTGGAAGAATACCTGCATTCACTAGTATCTCATACAGTGCCTTTCTGGATTTAAAATGAACTTGGTATCACAGATCCAAATGATTTTAAATGCAAACTTTGCTTCACTAACCAATTCAATGATGTGTGCATTATACAGATAACAGCTGGTCTTTTATCTGTGTTCCAAACAGAAATCATGCACCAGATAACTTCTTCATTCTTAGCCAACAATATCACACTGAGCTTTCTATATTTTTTAAACAGATGAAAGATTGAGACCTGTGCTATATATCCATGGCATTCAGAGACCATAACCTCCATTCATTCATGTATCTTGCTCACTTCTTAATATTTGGCAGCCATACAGTCCTGAATGGACTGAAAATCAACCTGTACCTTTCCTGTACCAGCCACCTCATCACAAATTAATAAGATTTTTAATAAAATGTCTGGTTTTTTTTTTTGGGTGCAATTTTGAAGTAATTCATGTAACAGTAGAAAATCAAGCCAGTAGGAGGGAGCTTTAGAAAATTCAGAGTCTGATCAGTTTTTGAAAGACTTGTTAGTCATCGTGAAGAACTAGAGCTCAGAAAAATGTTTCAAATTAAAAAAAAAAAGTTTTTTGTCTGTGTAACACACATATCACTTGCATGAGGGTTTTAGCAATATCTTCATTGAATTCTGACTGCAGCAATTACAAAGCAATTGTTTTTACAGGTGACTTGCTTAAGATTTTGACTAAAAACATGCCAAACAACTCCTCCTGCAAGTCCTCAGCCTCAGAAACTTTACAGAAAGTCTATTCTTTGGTACCACCATGTACCACAGCGTTACAAGCCAAAAACCAAACTCCACACCACTAAACCAAAGCAACCCACTTCTGAAATTTCATCAGGAGCCTCAATCTGCATTTCTATGAGCACTGGAATAAAGGTGGAAAAGCCTGGCCATACAGGTGGCATAAGAAATCTTCAGAAACACACTGACTCGCTCTAGGGCAACCTTCTAGTAAAACACCATAACTCTTTCAAAGCAAGAGCTGTTAATCAAAACAGCTTTCCTCAACTTCAGGGTGAACTTTCAGAGAGATTTACCTATAGAGAAAAATTTATAGATTTACCTATAGAGAAAAAAGCCAGACTTCAACATAAAAATTCCAGTTCCCAGACATGTTGGATTTTAAGATGTACCTTCCCTTCATATTTTAATAGGACCTCAGACAGATTTAATAAATCTCAGACAGACTGCTGAATGACTGCACGTGAAGTACAGCACCACATAGTAGGAATAAAGCTCTGACACTGAGCAATCTCTAATGTAAAAACTCTCAGACTTTGCAGGTTCTTACTAAATCTTCAGCCTAAATTACTTCGTTCATCAGAGCTACAGGGAGAATAACATGGCCTTAGAGCCCTGGAGCCAACTTAATTGGGTACTACAATCTGTGCTGGCTAGTTAAATGGTTTTCGGTACATCTTTTTCTTTTCCCATGCCTTGCAGATGCTCAGACCGCCGTGGGAACCTGAGCAGGATGACTACTTCTGTCAATTAAAAGTGCAGAAAGCCACTGCATTTCTTTTGGTGGACATGAAAATCAGAATTCATCATTATTAGGAAGAAATTCTTCACTATGAGGGTGGTGAGACACTGGCACAGGTTGCCCAGGGAAGCTGTGGATGCCTCATCCCTGGAAGTGTTCAAGGCCAGGTTGGATGGGGCTTTGAGTAACCTGGTCTAGTGGAAGGTGTCCCCACCACGGCAGAGGGATTGGAACCAACTGAGCTTTAAGGTGCCTTCCAACCCAAACCATTCTATGATTCCATCTGAGAAAATGTCTCCATCAACTGAATGAAGACTTATTCCATTTTCCATTATTTTTGGAACAAAGACACAAAGAAGTTGGGTGAAATTACTCCTTCTGGAGAACAGTTGCAAGTAAATACTTCTGGTGCAGGGGCAGCTGATTTTATCCATCCAATCAGACCAATGCAATGACCATACATCTAATACATGTGCTTGAACTAATTTTCTCATATAAAGAGTCCTTCCATCCTCTTTCCTTTTGCAGCAAAAATGTTTGAGAGTTTGGCACATTTGGAGCACACACTGGAGCAACTTCTTGCTAGTCACACAGGTTCTGAGATGCAAATTGAACATGATGGAGTAGCCCCTAATCCAAGAAAGCCCTTATATGTGTGCTTACTCCACAGTAGCTATCCGAGCAGTTTCAGTGAGCTAACACGTCACTATTAAACCACATCTATTTCAGAGTATGCAAAAATACTGAAAGCGCCTTTGTGAATCTGTATTTTGTTTTTCAAGAGGTTGGGGAACTTTTTTCCTTTGCTGATTTCACAGCTCAGTAGAAGGAGGAAAACCTCTTGACTGAAGATGATGGCCAACAACTTTGCATGTACAAAAACACAAGGTGCTTTTTGCTGCTCAAAATGAGTTTTCAAAAGAAGTAAAAAGACTGGAAAAAGATGGTTTGGTATGAAACATTAAGGTTTTATTCCCAATCACCAAGTTGAGCTTTTGACAAGAGATGGAAAGGGTAGACTAGCAGCCCCAAAAGTGAGAAAAAAGTGAGAAACTCCTCAGGACAGCTGACTTGCTGTTTAAGTAGAAAAACAGGCTTGACTGTAATCTCTGAGGATCTTGATCAAAGCAGGTCACCTGCCTTTGCCAAACAGACCATCTGATCTCCATTTTATATCAACAACAGATGAACTGACAAACTAGCCACAAGTCTGACCAAAAAAAGGCAAAAAGCTGTCAGCCTACAAGAAACTTACCTTGAGGCTACAAGAATATCATCTTTGAATGCTTTCTGACATTACTTGATCTGTCTCATCCAATTAATACTAATATAGCACCCAGCTAATACAAGGACTTCAAGGATTTGTTGCCCATTATCATGATGGTCATGAAGCATTCAGCACAAGATAAGAGTTGCAAGGTGGTTTTGTTCTGGTTTTAAAAATATATTCGGTGAAGTGAAATTCCAGTATTATGTTGCAATACACCTTTACTAGGTGGAGGTTTATAAATTCTTCTCCAGCATCCTGTGGCTCAAAGCTTCTTAAAAATGTTATTAAAAAATATTAAAAACCCACCTGCCATTCAACATCTTTTTTAGGAAACTCCGTTTCAGATACACACACACACACACATACATATATATACACATAAAAGAATATACTTATAAATACGTATTCAATATGTATTCAAATGGTTTATAATTGCCAATAATTCTAGCAGCACTAATCCAAGTAAGACATTCTAAACAGATTCTTTCTGGAAAGAAAAAGTTATTTTTTTCTTCTGTATAAAAGAATGTGAGATTTTCAAACTTCTTCAGAAACGTGCATGCTACATTGGCATAAAGGTTCATTTACCTTGATGAAAACCAGGATAGGGAAATTTGAGCAGAGCCTCCATACACTTCCAGGGCTAAATAGCTCCTCTAAAGCTTTTATCTAGACTGAACTCCCACTAGTAGTGTCAACATACCTTGATCTCTTTGTACTCTATTCCCCATCTATAAAATAAGGATTAGTCTATGCCAAAAACGAGCTCTGCAATATATTAGAGAGTATAAGGTTCTTCAATCACACGAACCACAAATTCCTAAGTACCACTGCAAATAAGCTCACTTGTGTCCAATGCAAAAAAGGTTTGAGCTTTAATTCAGTATTACATTTTAACATCTCTTTTTAAAACACAAAATCTATCTCCTTTGCAGAATCTGAACAAAAATAATCTCCTGAACTATCTGCAATCTCAGCATAGTACGTACTCTATCTTTTAATATGCTGATTTTAAAAAGCACACTTACGGAGAAAGGAAATATATGATTCCCTGCATTTGGCAGTACCATGAACTAAAAAATAGTGATAAGAAGTCTACAAATGCATTTTATGGCCGGAAAGCAACATATTCCAGAGAAGTCTATCTCATTATTTTGCATATCTCTAGACACTGGATCTAGAGATTCGTCATAAATGCTCTTAACTGCCAGTTAACCTTTGATTTTAACAGGCAGCCAGTGCCTGACATTTAATTAGTAACCCAGTTAAATATTTTGCTGTTCTCAGCTTCTTTTATCATTTAGAATCAAGAGAAACAAATCAAGACAGACTTCCATGAGGAAGAATTTACAAGTGTCTTTATTAGCTGTTAGAACAGTCATTCTGGCAGTGTAATGAGATAAGGACTTTGACTATTTCCTTAATATTGAGATGTTTGTCTTAGATCCTTAAAAGCATTCTCAGGGATTCTTTCAGTATGGGAATGGGAATGACATGATTTCTTTATGGGAATGACACAATTGTGAAAAAGAGAAGTATCAATGTTTTATGTACTGGGTGTAATACTACTACAATATTAACACATGGCTCTCCTGCCAAAGCATGATAGAAAGAGCTCCATGGGGACAATGGGCTGTAGTGAATGGATAGTGAGAACCTAAGCAATGCTCTGTAGAATTTTGTGTCCTCTCTTCAGTTGAATTTTACCCACCCTACAATGATTTCACCATTAGCTACTTACATGTTATGAAGCTGTTAAGGCACCTGCTCAGGGTGGTTTCATTATGTTTATTTTACAGCTAACTAGTGATCCTGCATCTCTGAAAAATTATCAAGCTCCTTTCCCTCTTCCCAGCCCAGGAGAGGATGTTTTTTTGTCCAGCTGTTCTCTTTTTAGATAACTTTTCTACGGTGTTCTGTTTCTGGAAAGATGCTCCCATAGAAAAAAGGTTTCTGGAAGTTAGAATTTTTACGGAGAACTCATTAAGAAGGTTCTGATGCAATCCCTAGCTGTCTGCCTGCCACCTGCTGGCCGACTGCTCTTCGGACAGTCTTGAGAATCACTCCATGCAAATGAGCGAAATGAAGCCTAATTCCCTTAAATCTCTCCAGCAGGCTCTATGCCTGCATATCATCCTTTATATGGATTCCATCATGGTTGCCTCAAAATGCAGTGAACATCAGAGACCTCTAGGAATCGAAACCCCTCCGCATTTTGAGGCTAAAGGGGGCAAACTGAAGTTCCCCAAGTCAAAATTCAGCATCACCCAGTTTTGCTCTCAGTGCGCATCAAGTATGTTCACATGACAATTAAAGCAGAGTAGGTAATGTTCTGTGTTAAATCCGACCTTGAGTTATTGCACATAACCATCCTGTGCTGACCAACCTCATTAAGGGCAACTAAAATCAATAATCCTTCCCTACCAGTACAGATCTGGCATCTGAGACTGATGTGTGTCTTCAGCAGGAAGGAAATCCAGGCAGGAAAACTTTGTACTCAACGCCACTAGATTCAGGTTTTATTTATGCCATTGTATTTACTTAGAAATCAAAAAGAATTTTCTTTTTTTAAATAACTAATTATGGAATTGTTGAGGCAACACTCAGAAATGTCATCAGTAAAAGCGTCTGCTAAGGGTGTCTTATTAAAAGATCTGTTTACAGATTTTTGAAAATTATTTATTGTTCTTTAAATCAATTTGAAAGTGACTAGCACCACATAATTTTCTATTTGTACTAATTACAACTAAAGAGCAGTATTAGAATAAGATGGTTATAAATAAAGCTTGTTGAGCAGCATATTGATGTTATTTTATAAAGCTTAAATTGTGCCAAGTTAATAATGGAACTTGGAGCACAAGTATAAAGAAACAAGTTTGGTTAACCCTTGCTGTGCTAATAGCTGAAGACCATTTCTATTTCATTAAAAAGTACTGTGCTACATTAGTATTTAGATCATTATTTGCTGGTAGTCAAGGAGTTAACAAACATCTGGAATGTGCCTTTTAAAAGATCATGAACACATTCAAACTACTTTTATCTTGGAAGTGATTTGATGTATCTGATCAACTGTGGTATAAAACTGGAAGGGCTGTCACACACAGTAACCAAGCAGTTTGAAGGGAAAAACATTTCCAGCTGGACCATACAAGTTTCCAAATAACTTGGAATACATTTAGTAAATGATCTTTTCATGAAAAAGGGGCTAAGCTGTATCACAGAATTGAAGGAGAGCCAATGAAGATACACTAAAACTAGGATTTTAAATTTATTATTGAGTATTTGAGAACTGGATTTTCTGAATTATGAGCTCTGCCCTCCAATTACTGAACTACTTTTCCTTTCTGTATCTTGAGCGGTAATAAAGTTTTGAGTTTGAGTGAAAGAGTTTTGTTTGATTAGTTTTTCTGTTGCCAACACCAACTATACTTACTATGCTTTGGGCAGATTCCAACAGGCAACTGGCTAGATGACAGTGAATTTACCTACACAAGTTAACGAAATCTGAGAAAAGCACAAGGGGTCCAGCAATGAAATGAGTCGAATGGTGCAGAAATACATCAGTAGATTCACAGCACTGCAGCACTTCAATCATAGTGCAGTGAATTTCTGGCTGTCAGATTTCCCTGTGGGTTAAACACTGCAGTCTTTGACAAAGTGTCAATGAATTTTGACTTCATAATGGTGTTCCATGCACACACCTCCTTTGCCTACCAGGCATATTTACAATCTGCAGTTGAGTTGCACAAGCAGTAAATGACTTTTCTTCTCATCATTTAGTTTCTCACATTTGCACAGTGACACACATCTTCCTGTCCCAATCCTGCCCCTTGCTCCAGCGCTGTTGTCCAAACTTTCCTCCCTTTCTCAGATACTCCTGCAGACCGACAGACCTCACTTATAACTCCAACTTTCAGAGGAAAAATATCTTCAATTCAAAAAATAAGGTATCTATTACATAAGTTAAATAATTCCTCCTTAGCTATCATTACCTATTAAGCCTTGAGTTATATTATTCCAAACTTCTACTTCCAGAAAATATACTCACTGATTTTCTAGGAGTTTACTCCATCTTCTTCCTCCTTACTTAAGACTTCATCTTTCCCTTTCTTTTTCCTTTGAGGAGGCAGCAAAAGAGGGGAGACAGCCTGTCAGCCACTCCATGCTGGGGAATCATCTGCCACACGTGTTTTTGGTTTCTGAGGCTTTGCTCTGTTAACCAGGCACTGAGTGAGCTATGAAATCACAAGGTAGCAGCTGCCGTATCTAGAGAACATCCTTCTCTGGCAGACAGTACGACAAGCTTTCACTGGAGTAATGAAAAACCTCTTGAGCAGATTTTGGCCCATGCCCTCTAATAATTAAAGTCACAGTACACTTTCCCATTTGCCTTCCTCAATTATTAAGAAAGAAGCAGTATCATGTGCTGGTTCACAAGGCGAAAAGATGCACAGGGAAGAAATACTAACTCCACCTTACCTGCTGTAAAACCAGCATTTTTACCCTTAATTCCTCACTAAAGGTGAGGAATATTCTTTTAAACAGAAGCTCTCTGTATTCTGTACACACAGAACTAACATGAGTTTCCAACACAATCAAGGCTGGCAGAGCAAAGAGGAGGTCTCTGTCCTCACCAGTCTGCCAACATCAAAAAGAACCTTCCATGTTTTAATTTTAAATGAAAACTTTGAACAGTCCACAGGCTTATTCCAAAACTCTTCTAAAGAAAACAAAATTTATCTTTCAAAGGTTATTTGTTTTCTAAACACTCCATATTAACAAAAAGTAACTTAAATCTATGCACGAAATTAAATTTCCCTGACAAAGGAAATAAAAAGAAATAGTTAATTTTTCAAAGGGCTCCCATTTCTGGCTGGCCTGATTTCTAAATGGTGCTTATACCACAGATGCATTTTGCTATCTAAATTTGAGCACAAAAAGATCTCTGGCTATTCCCAGGAACCGGCTGGCTCACGGGGCCCGTAGTGCTCCATTGTGTGACTTTCTTTTACAGCCTTGAGAAACATTTCTCAGTGGTCAGATTCCTCCCCTTTATTCTTAATTATCACAGAGATACCAAAGCTAAGTCAAGGTCCTTAATGTTAAAGGTACTTGAAGTTATAATGTTCCACAATAACAAAAGATTTTTTGAGGAATTAGCAATGCTGTCACAAATAGACATCTAAATAGGCATCTTTAACTACATTTGGAACATCTTACAAGTACTGAGGAACTTAAAATTAAATTGAGGCAGTCTAAAATAAGGATAAAAAGAAAGTAAATTATTATCCAACATAAAATGCAATGGACAAGAGATTTACCCAGTATATGCTTACACTGCAGTTCCTTAGGTCAATTTTGCACCTATGTACAATTGACACCATTAACTTTAGGAACAGGAAAGATAAAAATGAGGACATTTAATGGACATTAAAAAAAAAATTTAAAGACTTGGATTAATTAAGTATTTTCTAAGCACCTGCTTGTAAGGGATTGACCAAAAACTATTTTAAGGCAGACAGTGCCAAGAAATACTACTAGTCTCTTTTGGGATATACTTGATGAACAACTTGTCAGATGTCACAATCAATAAGGTATCTTTTATTTTAATATGTTACACACTAGTGTTTACAAATGTAATCTTTTACTGCCTCTCTGGAAAGAGACTTGACAGAGGTAGCATTACACCATACTGCAGAAACCAGAATAAACTTAGTCTTCAGATCCAGCTGAAACGAAAACACTGGCAAAAATATCCTTAAAAAAAAGCAAAGTGCAAGTCCACCTACAAGAAAAAATACTCAAATGTCTTATTGTCATTGAGGAGAACGGCAAGTCTGCCTACATAAAGCTAATGAAAGGATTGCTCAATTTATCCGAGCAGAACTGCTTTTAAAACCTTGATAGAACGTGCAGATACTCATTAAACATTGCGAGCTGCTCACAGGCAAATGGGCATAACTTTCTCCCATGGGAACATGCAGCAGATGATCAAAGACAAGCAATGAAGAATAAAACTTGCTAATATGACAGTCAAGGCTGGAAGGATTTGCTGAGATAAGAAATGGTTCTCAGCATTTTGGCAAGGGTATTGTTGTCAGACGTTCCGCGATTTCCATTTACAGAGAGTTTCATTGCTCTTTTTTATTTCCAGAATTAGCATATCAGAAAATGAAGCCTGGAGCTTTATGGCTTTTTTTTTGCTTATTAACTACTCAAAAACATGTGTTTCTATACATTTGATTTAGAGTACAAAGAAAAAATGAAGGACAGAATTCTGTCCATCTTTCAAATTTCTTGCTTCCCTGAAAAATACTTACAGGCTGTCTTAGCTGATGAAATGACATAAACCCTGCACAGATCATCAGAGATGGTGCAATGGTGAGCACCAAGTAAATTTAATTTCACAGCTAATATTACACAGTGGATTTGTGATAATTTTTTCAATGCAGCTATAAATTGTAGGAACAATTTCCTCAGAATTTCAAAAATTTGAAAAGTTTGAAAATTCTGAAAGCCTATACAAAGATAAAGTCAGCATTAGATATGAACAGGATAAATAAAAACAGATTGATCACATTTAAAAATCTTGAGTGCCTTCATGGAAATGACCTAGACATGGTTATTTTCACTGTACAAAGAAAATAATCTGTAATAGTCTGAGGCTTCTTAAGAAAAGTGATTTCACCAAAATCAAAAATGTTTATGTACCAAAAAACAAAGAATAAGAAGACTGAATAAGAACTATGTCAGATAATTAAAAACTGTTTAAATATAGAACCAACTGCCTCATAACTCACAATTAAGAAAGATGGCTATCTATATACAGGAAAAAAATTGCCACAAGAAAGAGGGAAAACAGCTTTCCATGAATAAACAGGCACATATACTCAGTGAATGGTTTCAACAGTGAAAAAAGATGTCAATTAAAAACATGAAGGAAAAATAAAGATTCGGTCTATGGATATGCATCACCCTGCAATGTAAATGTGTGGAGATCAGCACAGAAATACATTCCATTACTTTTGATACATGCTGTATCAGTAAGGCACTTAACAGAGGTGGTGATGCACCACAAGTAGGAATAAAAGGGAAGGTAAGAGGAAACAGAAGAAATTGTTAGTCATTGGAAACATGAGTAATAAAAGGGTGTTTTTAAAAACTGTATTAGGAACAAAACAAGTCACAGCAATTTTTCTTGTTGATTAGCAAACAAAAATGATTAGTTGTTAATAATGCTGTAAAAAGTAGAAGCAGTCAATAAATCCCTCTCCTCTATCCGGAAAATAAGGCAGTAGGTATAGTCGTACCACTTAATGATGATAACATTTATCTTTCATTTGGAAAGTAACCAAGGCTGATGTTTAAATGAAGCTTCTAAAGTCAGACCTTTTAAAAGCAGCAGCCCTGCATAAGCTTCAGGGCAACACCTTCAAAGAGTAGTTTTCAAGGAGCAGTTTTTATTATGAACATCAATTTTCAATAACTCTTTGAACACTACAAAAATTCAAGAGGTTTGGAAAAAAGCAAGTATGCTAATATAGCAAAAAGTAAGTAGGTAGAGACCTGTCACCTGAAATCAGTTCTGGGAAAAATTATGGAACAAGCAACACAACTGTTTTTTAAGCAATTAAAGAAGGACTATATAAATCAAAAGTGTTTATGGCCTTGTCAATCTAACTTAAGATCTGTGGCAATGACATTACACCCTATAAGGTTAATAAAGTTAAAGGTGCTGAGATGATAGATTCCCTGAGGTATGCAACTCAGTGCCATGTAGTATTTTGTTTAAGAAATAGGGAAACTACAAATTTAATGCAATACATTAAATATATCAAAGATCAGCTAACTGACAGGTTTTAAAATTGAATTGGATGTTTTCCAAGCAGAGGCCAGAAAGGACCAAACATCTACCCAACTGCTACTGAACATAAATCCAGAAACAAAGAAAAAAGACCATATTTAAGGAGTGAGGACTTTATCCTAGAAAGCATCAAGTGAAAAGGACACGCTGCTCATGATGACTAAGGGTGTTGGGTAGCCCCATGATGCTACTGCATTTTCAAAAACTTCTGACAACTGTCCCCTTGTCCAAGAAGGGAGAAGAGAAGGTTACAAGAAACAACAGGCCAGTCAACCTCACCTCATTTCCTGGGGAAATTATGGAGCAAATTCTTCCAAAGCCACCTTCATGCACATAAAGGACAAGAAGAGGACAGGAAAAAACATCAGGGAAGCACCAAGGTCAAATCCTGCCTGACAAACCCGCTTGTCTTCCTCTTGATTTGGAGGATAAAGGAGGACTAGAAAGAGGACTGGGGACCTCCATTTCAGTAAAGCTATACTCACTATAGTACCCCGTATAATTGGATAAATTATTTTTAATGTGGGATCTTGAACCTTGGAGAGTTTCAAAACCCAACTGGACACAGCCCATAGCAGAGCTTTGAGCAAGGAAATTGCAGAACATGTCTCCAGAGCTTCCTGACAATCTGAATTACTCTGATTCAGCTCTACAATCAACCAAGCATGAGCTCCTAATACAACATTATAGAGTCTTTAACCTTGCAGATTAAAGAAAATGGGTACGAAAAAGAAGTTCGCTAAATTCAGGCTAGAAATAAGAAGCAAAAGCTAACAGCAATGTAACTAGAACTTTAGTGACCTTACCAGTGATGGATTTTCTAAGATGTATTCAAAAATTAAGACATTTAAGTCAGAGTACTTTCATATCTTGCATGTTCCAGAAAGGCTATGAGTTCATCACCATCCTCTTCTCCAGCCTTATAATCTCTGCATCTCTGACAAGAAAGTGGTGGTTTTATTCCCCTATTCTAATTCTTAGGAGAATTATACTCTATTATCCCACAGATGGAAGGAAGAAATAATAAGGAAAGGTGAAACAACTGCAGCACAAATAAACCAAGAGTAATGTTCCAGCATTCAAGAATTCAAACACTGAAATTAGTCCCAGCAGAACATTAAATCACTGCTCCAGGATGCCATCAGAAGTATAAAGCTGGGTAAACTATTAGGAACTCTACAATTACAAGTATCACTTGGGGAGAAATTGTGACAAAAAGAAGTGATAGACACATCATGTTGTGAACATACAGCATTACTTCTTAAATGTTTATATGCCCATAGTGTTTAGAAAACAAATGCTTTGTGCATAAAGCTACATAATAAAAATTCTTTCTACTTCACGAGACCTCATTTTTAGCGAAAATATTTTTCCCTATAAACGTTTGATGTATACATCTGCTACAGTTAAAAAAGTTAGAGACTTAAAAAAAAAATAGTCACTAGTAGAAAAACCTGCAGAACACACAGAATGCAGTCAGAGCGTAAAACCTTGCCTATAATGTTTACATGGACCCAAAATGACAAGATTTACAGGATTCCCTTTGCAACCTTCTCCACTGAAAACAATATTTTGAAAATTTTACTTTTGATTACGATGTTATTCAACGCACTGAACTGCATGGATGCAATTCCAAAATAAAATTAATTATGATTGGTCATAGCATCACAGGCAATTTGAAGAAGTTAATTACACATTCAAAGTGCTTCTGTCTTCAAATTAAAAACAGAACTGACACAGCATTACTTAACATAATTATATCCTTTTATTCATGCATTTTGACCAGTGTGTAAGTTAGTTCCTGCCATCGTGACAGTTCCACTGTAAGATTCTGTTGGTTTTTTTCCCCAAATAACAACTGCTAAGCCAAATGGATTTCAGGTATAAAAATCCAAGATATTGCCAGATTCTGAGAAAAGAGTGCCACAAAAGCTGATGCAGCTTCATCAGTTCACCCCTACTTGGATCTGCCCTCTCCTACACTTGACACTTAGGGACACACATTTTCCACTTTAAGTATAGGTAAAGACTTAAGTGCCACTTACACTTATCTTTTATCCTCTCTCTGCTATCAGATCCTGCTTTCATCTCTGACCACCCACACAGCCTCACGGTTTGAATTTCAGTGGAACAGACATTTTGTGATGTCCACAATATATACAGTTCTTACCACTAGCACTTCTGTTACCACTTTCTAAGGACTTTTGTAACACCACTTCATGACAATAGGGCCAAATGTTTCCCCATCCACAGAGAAAAACAAAGAGGAGATGGGAGAAAAACAGAGGCAAAATCCTCTTCCTTTCTAAAGGGGAAATTATTTCCCTGTAGCAAGTTGTGAACCGGCAAACACAGGTGATAAAGCCAAAGCAAAGGTGGAAAATGTGGGCTAGAGATGTAAACATCTGGAATGCCACAGAGAAAAACACATTTGTTATTATGCTCTAGGTCCTCATGGGAGGCTGTGTGAATACTGCTGATGACAACTCACAAAACATGCCAAGTCTTCCACAGAGTAACACACTGAGTAACACTGCCAAATTCCCGCTTTAGAAATATTTTCCCAGATCCTTTTTCTAGTTAGTTGGTTGGGGGTTTTTTTGTTTGTTTGGGTTTGTTTGGTTTTTTTGTTGTTTGGTTGGTTTTTTCGGGGGGGTTGTTTGGTTTTTTTGTTTGTTTTTTAGTTTTGACTGCTTTGTTCTGTTTTCAGTGTTTTATTTTCTTAGATTTTGTTTTCTGCCCTACTTGTAGAAAAAAATGCTAAGCCAACAAATAGAGAGCATTTTCTACATAACTACTATTGGATTTTCCTGACTATCATGCAGAATGAACAACAATTACTATGTGGTTACAATTCCTGAGCTAATGGGTTATGAGCTTGACAGTGATTCTACATTCTGGTGTGAGGATATAAAATGCTGTAAAGAAAGATGAAGTAGAAAAGGAACTTGTAAATACATTAGGAGCAATAGAAGGGAAGGGAAGGGAA